>JAPFRF010000005.1:10496901-10690168 GCA_029282475.1 Phrynocephalus forsythii | reverse complement strand
ACCTAAGACATTGATTGCTTACTTTCAGATGATTCAAGGCCCTGACAACATGATCTGGAAAAAAAGACAGTAAAATAAATCAGGAATCAAGATACACAATACAGTATTTTAATTCCAGAATAGCTCCTGTTGTTAACCCCAGCTCCTCCCAAACTAGCAGTTTGACAGCATGCAAATGCAAGCAGATAAGTAGGTACCACCGTAAAAAGCAGGAAGGTAACCAGTCTGGAAGTTGAGTCATGACAACTGGACTTCTTGAGAGACTGAAACATTTCAATGCTCATCCAAAAAGCTTCATCAATCTGAAGAAAGTTAGTTGTGAGTCCTCCATTTTATAGTTCAGGTAAACAGTGTTATGTGCACAGAAATGTGTTCAGCCATGCCAGCCACATGGCCACAGCCTTGCACAACACTGACTATTTGGCTAAGAAACGGAGATGAGCACCGCCCCAAGAGTTGGACACAACTAGGAATCGTGTGTGAGGAACCTTTACCATTATTATGGTACAATGGTAGCCTTTCACTTTAGCTGCATATTCTTTGTCAGAAGCAATTGGAACAATCATGGCTCAGATTCATATCCCTGAACTACTGGTTTTTAACCCAAAAGCATGTCTCCTCAGAACTACAGCAAGTTACGTCACATGCAGTGTCTTTGTCTTTGTCTTGTCTGGTGGCACTGCTGAAATGGAGATTGCCTGAATATATTGTGGATAATTCATAGGCAGTAAGGTTCTGACAGGCCAAGCTAGCCCTAGAACAAATGGAGGCTGGACTGTCTCTGGAGGCAAAAGTGTAGAAATCAAGGCTGTCCTCAACAGCCATACTTGGCTCCTGCAAAACAAAGCCCATGGCTTCTTTTAGGGAGTCAACCCATCTTACACTTGTTCTTCTCCTGCTGGCTTCAAACATTCCCAGTGTGATTGTTCCATTATTATTATTATTATTATTATTATTATTATTATTATTATTATTATTATTATTATTATTATTATTATTATTATTATTATTATTATTAATGTGGAGTAGCAGTAGTAGGAGTATTAGTAATTTTTATTAATGTTATTAGCCTTACTTATTTTTCTATTATATTAAACACACCTATCCATCTGGCACATCAGAAGAAAACAGGATTCCTCGGAAAAGACAAATCATGCTGTGAAAGGTTGAATGTGGCAGGAAAAGAGGAAGACCAAATGTGAGTCTGCATGACTCCCTGAAGGAAGCCATAGGCCTGAGAGGGCAAGAGTTGATCTGGTCTACTGAGTATTGCCTTAGATTCAACCTTTTTGTCTCCAGAGATAGTTCAGGTTCGATCTAATCTTCCTCCTTAGCATGGTCCCACTCAACGCTCCTTCAGTCAGGCATCCTCAGCAACAGGACACCTCAAAGGCTTGTTTCTTGTATCCATTCTACTCCACCAGAGTTGTCTTCCCAGGCTCCAAGTTCAGTGCTATAAACAGAGAGGAACAGAATTAGCTTCAAAGGTCCACACACCCACACCCACAACCCAGATTGTTCTCTTCTGTTCCAGCATGGTACTTTGATCCAAAAGCAGAGATCTTGCCACAGGATCTGAGACTCTCAACCTCCAAGGCACCATCTTCTGGCAGAACAAAGAGGCAGAACTATGGCAAGAGAAAGAGATACATTGGAAGAGAAAATAAGATTTTTCAACATCCTAGTTCAACTCTTGCTAACTCACAAGCCTAACAACTCTTTCTGGGAGACTGTTCACAGCTCAGCTGAGGGAATAGGCTCTTAACTAGGACCAAAGTGGCACGTGGACACCTCTGGAAACTCAATTGTGGCAGAAACCAATCTGTGCCACAGGAGCAAATTGGTCTCAGAGGAGAAGGCATCAAAATGAGTCTCACCCTGGACTTTTAAAATGGGCATTCTGCAAGAGAAGATGCGCCCCTGCAGTGACAGTGAGGTTTTCAAGGTGATTGCATGCAGTGCTCTAAAAGAGAAAGGAAAGGAGTGACCCTAGAAGATGCAGAATAGAAGGGTGGGAGCCCATCTTCCCTTCCAACAGCCCTTGCTTCGGTTTGGCTGCCGAAAAGGACTTACTGCTTCACGAAAGAGAGTTTTGGCACAGGAAAGCATCCAGAGATGTCCAGGTACACCCTCCTGCCCCGACCCAGAGATCACCACCTTCCTTGGGGAAGCCTCAGGGGTTACATATCTAGGAAAATTCCTCCCACTAGGCACAAACATCCTAGAACAGAAAACCACATCAGACTATGCTATTGATAGGCTGAACCTGAACTGTGAAAAGCACACAGAGGCCTAAAAACACCTCTTAACAGGAGATTAGTTCATTTATTCTCCCCATGAGAACAAAAAGCCTACATGACAGATACTTATCATAAGGAGCCTTCCAGAAAGCCCATCAGAGGATCCCGAAGCCACATAACTTGCTGTGTGCTGGCAGTGTTGACAAGACAACCTAAAGGAGAGAGAAATAGTTGCATGTATTAGAAAGAGCTGCACACTCTCATTGATTGCATACTATGACTGTGAGCTGCTCCTCTCCTCTACTGCCTTTTAAAACCAGAAGCACTGATCACATGACCTGAGCACAAGTTTGATTAATTACCAATCAACTTGGAGACCCTGCCTACAAAGTTCAGGTTCTGCTTCTTAAAGCAACACCCAAAAAACATGCTTTTTGTCTACCCTCACAGTGTTTGAGACTAGTGTTCTCCTGGTTGCATTCCCTTTAAGTAGTGAATTGAAGGATGGAATCACCTGACAAGAGTAAGGTGCAGAGGAGAGGGTGTGTCCACCCAAAGGGCATATAAGATCCTGTCAGTTGGGGCTGGGCTTTCTTTTCAACCAGACGCCAAAAGAAAGAGCATCTTATATTTTCTCCTCTTTTCCAGGGCTGCTTTTATTTTCTTAAGGCTTTTCTTTTCTCAGGCTTTCCCCCCAGATCCCTCATTTGTCCTTTATGTGCTTTTTTAAAGGTTTCTTCAAAGACCCACCCAGTCTTACTACAAAGCTACACCTGCAGGATATTCTCTGTGGTTTGGTCTCGTGAATGGAATTCAAGGACATGGATCTACGTGAGGGCTTCTTCCGCATTGGAATTGGTGAGTTTTTGCCCATTTATTTAACTCCATTCCCTGAAGGATGAGGCTTGGGGCAGAGTTGCAAGAGGCCCTATATATCAAAGTAAAAGTTCAGTTTAGTAGGCTGTTCTTATGTTTAGTAGGCTGTTTCTATGCTAGCCTTCTGATGTGGGAGAAGTCCTGTAGGTGATGGATCTGGGTCACAGGTGAGTTTTTGAGAGGGGTCTACAGGCAAGCTTAGGCTTGCCCGTCAGCTTAGTGGTTAGTGCCACGTTCAATTTGTTGTCTTCTCCTCTTCTCTGTTAGCCTTCTGATGTTGGAGAGCCAGTGCACAAAGTCAGAGGAACAAGGTATGTTTGTTTTAAGTTCTGAACAAAGAGCAAACTCATCAGCCTGGCTGCTAGGGGGCAGCTCCTCCGTTCAGGCTGTAAGTATCTGAATGCAAGAATTTAGTTTGCAATCATTAGAACTCAGTCTGTTTTTGAATACCCAGGTAGCATTGCGTGTAGAGGAATGTCCCTCCAATGGATGTGTTTTTATTGTTATTTTTTTGTCTTTAATGGGTTGAATGTTTTGTTTTGCAGGGTTCTCTTGAGTGTTGAGTCTCTTTTTTCCCCCTACAACCCTCAACTTCTGCAGCTGGTGCTCTGCAGATACTTCATTTGACTTCTCCCTTGAGGTGAGTACCTTTGATTTGGGGGTACCTATTTTTAGAGGTAAAAGCATGGCATAAGGAATGGGGCTTACTGTAAAAAGCTTAAAGTTTGAAGCACTGCATGTGACGTAACTTGCTGTAGTTCTGAGGAGACATGTTAGTTAGAATGAATGTTGGGGTTTCAAGGAGAACTGTCTTAGCATCTTCTTAATTTCTTTGAAAATGGGAGAGAAAGAATGTAGTCCCCTGAAATGCACTTAGTTGCCTTCTTGATATTTAGGCTACCCACCTTATACTGCAGGGTTGGGTTGTCCATGTCTCTCCTTTAGGTTGTCTTGTCAACACTGCCAGCACACAGCAAGTTATGTGGCTTCGGGATCCTCTGATAGGCTTTCTGGAAGGCTCCTTATGATAAGTATCTGTCATGTAGGCTTTTTGTTCTCATGGGGAGAATAAATGAAGTAATCTCCTGTTAAGAGGTGTTTTTAGGCCTCTGTGTGCTTTTCACAGTTCAGCTTCAGCCTATCAATAGCATAGTCTGATGTGGTTTTCTGTTCTAGGATGTTTGTGCCTAGTGGGAGGAAGTTTCCTAGATATGTAACCCCTGAGGCTTCCCCAAGGAAGGTGGTGATCTCTGGGTAGGGGCAGGAGGGTGTACCTGGACATCTCTGGATGCTTTCCTGTGCCAAAACTCTCTTTCGTGAAGCAGTAAGTCCTTTTCGGCAGCCAAACCGAAGCAAGGGCTGTTGGAAGGGAAGATGGGCTCCCACCCTTCTATTCTGCATCTTCTAGGGTCACTCCTTTCCTTTCTCTTTTAGAGTACTGCATGCAATCACCTTGAAAACCTCACAGTCACTGCAGGGGCACATCTTCTCTTGCAGAATGCCCATTTTAAAAGTCCAGGGTGAGACTCATTTTGATGCCTTCTCCTCTGAGACCAATTTGCTCCTGTGGCACAGATTGGTTTCTGCCACATTTGAGTTTCCAGAGGTGTCCACGTGCCACTTTGGTCCTAGTTAAGAGCCTATTCCCTCAGCTGAGCTGTGAACAGTCTCCCAGAAAGAGTTGTTAGGCTTGTGAGTTAGCAAGAGTTGAACTAGGATGTTGAAAAATCTTATTTTATCTTCCAATGTATCTCTTTCTCTTGCCATAATTCTGCCTCTTTGTTCTGCCGGAAGATGGTGCCTTGGAGGTTGAGAGTCTCAGATCCTGTGGCAAGATCTCTGCTTTTGGATCAAAGTACCATGCTGGAACAGAAGAGAACAATCTGGGTTGTGGGTGTGGGTGTGTGGACCTTTGAAGCTAATTCTGTTCCTCTCTGTTTATAGCACTGAACTTGGAGCCCGGGAAGACAACTCTGGTGGAGTAGAATGGATACAAGAAACAAGCCTTTGAGGTGTCCTGTTGCTGAGGATGCCTGACTGAAGGAGCGTTGAGTGGGACCATGCTAAGGAGGAAGATTAGATCGAACCTGAACTATCTCTGGAGACAAAAAGGTTGAATCTAAGGCAATACTCAGTAGACCAGATCAACTCTTGCCCTCTCAAGCCTATGGTTTCCATCAGGGAGTCATGCAGACTCATATTTGGTCTTCATCTTTTCCTGCCACATTCAATCTTTCACAGCATGATTTGTCTTTTCCGAGGAATCCTGTTTTCTTCTGATTTGCCAGATGGATAGGTGTGTTTAATATAATAGAAAAATAAGTAAGGCTAATAAAATTAATAAAAATTACTAATACTCCTACTACTGCTACTCCACATTAATAATAATAATAATAATAATAATAATAATAATAATAATAATAATAATAATAATAATAATAATAATAATAATAATAATAATAATAATAATGGAACAATCACACTGGGAATGTTTGAAGCCAGCAGGAGAAGAACAAGTATAAGATGGGTTGACTCCCTAAAAGAAGCCATGGGCTTTGTTTTGCAGGAGCCAAGCATGGCTGTTGAGGACAGCCTTGGTTTCTACACTTTTGCCTCCAGAGACAGTCCAGCCTCCATTTGTTCTAGGGCTAGCTTGGCCTGCCAGAACCTTAACTGCCTATGAATTATCCACAATATATTCAGGCAATCTCCATTTCAGCAGTGCCACCTGACCATCATACCGCCAGGGTGAGAAGAGCAGATGGATCTTTGAGCTGGCTGGTAGATGGCTCATTCCCTTGGTCATCCAATTTCTAATTCTTCAGAATCCGTTTGAGGGCAAGATCTCTCATTTGTCCTTTAGGTGCCTTTTTAAAGGTTTCTTCGAAGACTCACCCAGTCTTACTACAAAGCTGCACCTGCAGGATTTTCTCTGTGGTTCGGTCTCGTGAATGGAATTCAAGGACATGGATCTACGTGAGGGCTTCTTCCGCATTGGAATTGGTGAGTTTTTGCCCCTTTATTTAACTCCATTCCCTGAAGGATGGGGCTTGGGGCAGTGTTGCAAGAGGCCCTATATATCAAAGTAAAAGTTCAGTTTAGTAGGCTGTTCTTATGTTTAGTAGGCTGCTTCTATGCTAGCCTTCTGATGTGGAAGAAGTGCTGTAGGTGATGGGTCTGGGTCACAGGTGAGTTTTTGAGAGGGGTCTACAGGCAAGCTTAGGCCCATAGGACAGAGGCTTGCCCGTCAGCTTAGTGGTTAAAGTTGGACCATAAAGAGGCAAAAGACTTAGGAGTTGGTGGAATGTGAATTATGATTTTGGGAGTCTTCTCTTAATCTCTGTTGCTTCTCTTTCCCGTATCATAGTTCTGCCAAAAAAATGATGCCTTCGAGGAAGAGTCTCACGGATACTGGGGCTTAAACCAAAAGTGCCTTGCTGGAGCAGGTGAGTATGCTGGTGGGGAAGGGTGGAATATCCAGGTTCCTTGAAGCTCATAATCTTCCTCTCTGTTTACAGCCTTGGACTCGTAAACTGGGAAGACATCAGCAAAGGAGCGAAACAGAAATTAGAATAAAGTGGTTGAATTCTGACCATGGCTGAAGATGGCTGGCTGCCGGAACTCTGAACATTGAAGCTGAGGTTGTCCTCAGCACGCTCTGTTTTGCTGTTGCACATGGAATTCAAAGAAGTGGTTCTGCATGGAAGCTTCTCCTCCAGTGGAATTGGGTGCGTTTTTTTCTTTATTTGCCTCCCTTTCCTCCTTGAGGGGCCTCCTGGGCAGAGTTGCAGGAGCCCCCATCCTAGGATAAAAGTGGTTCAGTTTAGTTGGCCATTCTTGTGCTGCCACGTTCAATTTGTCGTCTTCTCCTCTTCTCTGTTAGCCTTCTGATGTTGGAGAGCCAGTGCACAAAGTCAGAGGAACAAGGTATGTTTGTTTTAAGTTCTGAACAAAGAGCCAACTCATCAGCCTGGCTGCTAGGGGGCAGCTCCGCCATTCCAGGCTGTAAGTATCTGAATGCAAGAACTCTTAGTCTGCAATCACTAGAGGAAGAGTCTCATGGATACTGAAGCTTAGATCAAAAGTGCCTTGCAGGAGCAGGTGAGCATGCTGGTGGGGAAGGATAGAAGATCCATGTTCTTTGAAGCTCATGATTTTTCCCTCTGTTTTACAGCCTTCGACTCATAAGGTGGGAAGAAATCCGTAAAGGAGTGAAACAGAAATTAAAATAAAGCAGTTGAGTTCTGACCGTGGCTGCAGCTGGCTGACCGCTGGAGCTCTGGACAGGACAATGTCAAGAAGAAGACAAGCAAGTTGGCCTTCAATCAAATCAAGCCTCAATAGTGTCTGGAGGCAGAATTATTGAAGCTCAGGTTGTCCTCGACAGGCCTGCTCAGCTCTTGCCAAGCCAAGCCTGGGGCTTCCTTCAGGGAATCGATCCACCTTGTGTTTGGTCTCGCCCTTTTCCAGCAGCCTTCAATCTTTCACAGTGTAATTGTCTTTCCCAGTAAATCTGCTCTATGTATGATATGCTCCAAGGATGGATGGATGTGTTAAATCCAATAACAAGCTAAATAATCATAACAGTATTAATAGCAAGTACTAGAATAATAATAATAATAATAATAATAATAATAATAATAATAATAATAATAATAATAATAATAATAATAATAATGCTTTGGGCACATCATGCTAAGACAGAATTATCTGGACAAGACATGATGCTGGGAAAGTTTGAAGGCGACAGGAGAAGGCTAAATATGAAATGGATTGACTTGCTAAAAGAAGGCACAGGCAGACAATCCGTGCTGTTGAGGACAACCTTGGGCTCGAAATGATTGCCTCCAGAAACCGTTCCAGCTTGATTCAATGTAGGGCCAAATTCTCAGCCCCAGTTGCCCACCAAACAGCCAGTGGGGCTTTCAGCCAACTTCCATTTCAGCAGAGCTGACTGGCCAGCAAACATCCAGGGTAAGGATAGCCGATAGTTCCTAATGGGGCTGCTGGGTGGCCCATCCCCTCAGTTGCCAAGGTTGCAGTTCTTCAGAAGCAATTTGGGGGCATCACATGCAAGAGTTAAAGGTGAGTACAGGCAATGGGGCACCAGGGAGGATGGGGATAGTTGTTCATTAGCTCAGAAGTATATCTGAAACATGGTCTCTCCCTTTCTTTGCAGGTTCACTGCCAAACGGAAGAAAGGTATTTTCCCACCAACCTCCCCCTTGCTTAGTCTGTGATGAGACTTCACAGGGGCAGAAATGAGCCAGATCCCTGTCTCTTTCTCTTTTTATGTGCCTTGTTTGGGGTTCTTGGTAATCCTCAACCACTTCTACTATAGAGTTCTAGCTGGAGGTTTTCCTCTGTGGCCGTTACTTCACGAGGTGCCTCGCTTCGAACCGACCTTGCCTTCGTTGTGAATTCGGTGGCGGTCACGTGTTCTCCCTTCGATCCCACCCCTGTTTATCTGTCCTCACGTGCTGGATTTTTACCACCGAATCGATCACTACCTCACATGCTCCATTCGCATTAGGACGCCACTTTGCGACGTTCGCTTGTACCCATCCCTTTTTTTAAAAAAAAAAAAAACCTTGGCGTATCGATGCATCAATACTTGGCTGTCATTTCCGACAGAGCTGGTTACGTGTCTAATTTGGTGGTGGAGAGAAGCGGGCTTGAACCCCCCCCCCGCATTACGTGGGGAGACATGAAAGCCAGCGGGGTAAGGGACTCCTGTCCAACCTCTCCCCTTTGGACGTGTCTTTCCTCCCTCCCCATTCCTTTCTCGCTCCCGGAGGGTGTGCGGTATGATTTTCAAGTCCTCCCACTTGAGCCGCGGGGCTGGAAGGAAGCGGGATGCAGACCCGACTGGATTGCCCGGCAGCGGAACTCCCTGGGCGTCCCACGAGGGGACGGAGGTGATCGGGCTTGAGGGTGCGTTGCTGAGCCGGAGCGCGCGCGCGCGTGCAGTTCGTGCTTCTCACCGCGCTGAGCATCTTCAGTTGGAAGCCGAAAGGGTCGTTTGCAGAGTTTGGATATTTAAAAAATAAAAAAAAACCCGAGTCCACACGTCACGTTGGGAGCGAAGCGAGATGTGAAGCGAAAAGATTCCCAGTAACTGGCAGGGGCACCACTCGCCCCGGTTGGAGCACGGTAAAGGGGGCGTGGTCGGGGTGGCATCGCAGCCAAAAAGGAGGGGCGTGCAGACTGAAACGATCGATTCGCACAGAAAGGAGGGGTTGCCGCGAAGCGAGCGGTTCGTGAAGTAATCGTACTACTGATTTTATGGTTATTAGCATACTGTTGTATGTTTAATTTGTATGTGCCTTAAACAATATTTCTATTCCATTTCAAAATTTCACAACTTCCCATGAGAATGTAATTGAATGATGAGATATAAATCACCTAAATATATAAACAGATAGAGATATAAGGTATAGATATACATTTAACCGACACACGGCTACATACAGTATATCTATATGTAAATACTGTGCATGCACACATGCATCTAAAGTCTGTCTTGCCTAATGTCTTATGCTAATGTCTTAGCTAAGCTGATAAGATAGCCAGCTGGTATGCAAACGGATGAATGTAAAATAGTGTGTAAGGCTGATCAACGTGATGTAAGCTGAATGGCAAAGAGAAATGGAAGAGAGAGAAGGAAATGTCCTTGGGCATGCTTAACTGACAAGGTAGGGTGAAAAGTGAACAGGAAATGAACAAGGTGAGAACAAGGTGAGAATCCAAAGCAAGGCATCCCATGATCTCTGCAGAAAAGACCAATTCCTCTTTGAGAACTATTTCGGTTTGTGTCTTTTACTGTTGCACATGGAATTCAAGGATGTGGTTCCGCCTGGAAGCTTCTCCTCCGGTGGAATTGGGTGAGTTTTCCTCTTTCTTTGCCTCCCTTCCCAACGGGATGGGCCTCCTGGGCAGAGTTGTGGGAGGCACCATCCAAGGATCAAAGGAGAGGATTGGTTTAGTTGGGTGTTCTTCTGTTGTCACTTTCCATTTTTCTTCTTCTCCTGTTCTCTCTTAGCCTCCTGATGAAGAAGAGCCAGTGCACCAAGTCAGAGGAACAAGGTATGTCTGTTTTTTGTTCTGCACAAAGGGTAAACTTGTCAGACTGGCTGTTGGGGGCAGCTCCTCCGTTCCAGGCTGTAAGTATCTGAATGCAAGAACTTAGTTTGCAATCATTAGAACTCAGTCTGTTTTTGGATACCCAGGTAGCATTGCGTGTAGAGGAATGTCCCTCCAATGGATGTGTTTTTATTGTTATTTTTTGTCTTTAATGGATTGAATGTTTTGTTTTGCAGGGTTCTCGTGAGTGTTGAGTCCCTTTTTTTTCCTGCAACCCTCAACTTCTGGAGCTGGTGCTCTGCAGTTTTTTCATTTGGCTTCTCCCTTGAGGTGAGTACCTTTGATTTTGGGGTACCCATTTTTAGAGGTAAAAGCATGGCATAAGGAATGGGGCTTACTGTAAAAAGCTTAAAGTTTGAAGCACTGCATGTGACGTAACTTGCTGTAGTTCTGAGAAGACATGTTAGTTAGAATGAATATTGGGGTTTCAAGGAGAACTGTCTTAGCATCTTCTTAATTTCTTTGAAAATGGGAGAGAAAGAATGTAGCCCCCTGAAATGCACTTAGTTGCCTTCTTGATATTTAGGCTACCCATCTTATACTGCAGGATTGGGTTGTCTATGTCTGGACCAGCGCTGAGCTAGGAGAGGATGGGGGGAAGGGATTTGTTAAACACCTACTCTAAACATCTCCAGTCAGCAAAGGGAAAAGAGGGGCGGGGCAGGCCCTCTCACTTCCATCCCCCTGTCAACCTTTAAAAATTATTCACCTTCCCAGGGAATGGAGGGAGGTGGGTTGCCAAAGAGAGAAAAAAATGCTTGGTCTCCAAGTACCATCCCTCTGGCAGTCCCAGTGTAGTGCTTAGGCCGGTATTCAAATGTAAATATGTTTGCCAAAAACACAGTAAATTGGTAATGTAAACAGGTTTTACTGCTGATATCAGGTGTTGATGATCGCAGGACTCTGCAGTGGCAACAAAACAGGGATCTAAGTGTTAGCCTGTGTAACTCCCTGCCACAGGATGTGGTGATGGCATCTAGCCTGGCTGTGGTGCCACAGGATGCCACAAAAACATGGACCCAAGGCAGGGATGCACACTGATCAAATTACAATCTGAAATCAGCTTCGTGGCTGATTAGGAGAAACACTGCCAGCTGGTTCTATAAGAACCTAAGCAGAGCACCGCTGGATCCACCCAAGGGCCCCTCTATTCAACTGATACCTGAAGGACCGCCTCCTTCCATACGAACCTACCTGGCAATTAAGATCGAGCCAGGGGGCCCTCTTGAAAGAGCCATCCCTCAAGGATGTGAGAGGGATGGCTTGCAGACACAGGGCCTTCTCGGCAGCTGCCCCCAAGGTAGGGAATGCCCTCCCAAGTGAGATCCGCCTGGCGCCAACACTGATGACATTTCGGCGCCAGGTAAAAACCTTCCTGTTCTAGAAGTTTTTTAATTGATACAATATAGACTGTGGGTCCTCTGATGGCAATTTTAGTGTAATGATTTTAGTGTAAGGTTTTTATTATTGTTTTAATTATTTATTGATATTTGATGTTTTAATTGTTTTAATTCTTTGACTGTAAGCCGCCCAGAGACCTTTGGGTAGTGGGTGGCATATAAGTTGTAAAAATAAATAAATGAATAAATGAATAAATAAATAAATAAATAAATAAATAAATAAATAAATAAACTGGATTGTTGTCCCCTAATGACACCCCACCAGGTCTGGTATTTGGTGGTTCCCTCTTTTTAAAGCTGATGAGAACACATCTTCCCATCATGGCTTGTCACCTGCAGTGATGGACTTTTCCTCCAAAAATGTTACCAATCTCCTTTTAATGCCATCCAGACCAGACACCATCACTGTATCCTGTAGCAGGGGGTTCCACATACTTAACAACATGCTGTATAGATGAATAGAATTGTGGGAGTTGTGGTCTAAAACATCAGGAGGGCCAAACTTTGGATGCCCCATGTTCCCCATTCAAAGAGAAGGTTGAAGATGAACATTTCAGGGTAGGCCTGGCAGGCGCATGGATTTTGGAAATTTGGCTAGAGAGCTGAAACGGTTCACCGGCTTCCAGCAACCACTGTTTAGGCTCCAGAAATGTGACAAATCTCCTTGTCGTGGCATAAAGATCAGACACCATCACTATATCCTGTAGCAGGGAGTTCCACAGACTTAATAATATGCTGGATAGATAAATAGAATTGTGGGAGTTGTGGTCCAAAACATCAGGAGGCTGGCAGCTGTGGCCATATTGGGTACCGAAAGGCATCAATTGCACAGTGTACTAGGACACCGTGGGTCCACTGCTGGTGAACGCCTGGAGGTTTGAACCCAGCGGCCGCAAATGTTAGTTGCTCCCATGGTTTCACAAAAAGGATAGTGCCTTTGCACATGCCTGTGCTCCTCATATCCTGCTTCTGCCCTTGGCTAGCTGGTTTTCCACCAGATGAGGGACGGGCAGTGCCTGGCGAGGAACGGAGAGTGCCACGGTGCCCATTAACCCTTGCTGGCAAGCAGAACCTTTGTGCAGAGGAGGGAGGTCTGAAGGTGCGAGCGTTCCCATTGCATTACAAGCCAGTTTGTCCATGCAACAACCCCCCTCTCCCGACTAAACAGCTTGTGTAAATTTCAGCCTGAAATTTCTCCTTGTCCTGGGAAGTAGCCTGCGAGGCAAGCATCGGCTTGGATTCTCATAATGTCTTTTTTTAAAAAATAAATATGCCTTTGATACTCTCAGTGTGATATGTTTTTTTCCTTTGTGGACGGCAGCGATCCCCACCTTTCATGGCCATTCAACGCAACCAATTGAAGTAGTACTACTACTTTCGATAAGAATGGAAGAAAGCTATTGGCAAAGAAGGGGTCGGTACCATGAATGCAGCATCCCAAAAAAACTGAAATGGATTTTTTGCAGGCAGAGAACGGGGCCCAACGGAAACATCATCATCGAGGGTAGGGAAATGGATATTATCAATGACAAAGACACAAAATGCACTACATCGCCATCACATGGGTGCTTGCCGAGGAACAAGTTCTCCTGGTTTTTTTTATTGGCCGTAGCAGAGCCACCTGGCGGCCAGGTACAGCCAGGAAACGTGACATCAAAGTTCTTGCAAATTTAGGAGTGAAAGGGGGGGAAGGGAAGCACAAGTGATGACTGGACCCGCACTTTCAATATTTCGGAAGCCTGCTATTAAAAGCCCCCCAAAAAGGAATTGTATCACTGTAAAAAGAGAAAAACATCTCTCGTTTCGGGAGGACAGTAAACTCACGTCCTCTCCTTTCGAAACGAGAAGCAGAACGAAAAGATTCCCGGGGCCAGGGAGGGGAATCTCTCATCCCGCTTAAATCACAGTTCAGGGGGCATGGGCGTGAGGTTACGTTTCTTCATACTGGTCCACAGCAGGACCGCAAAGAGGGACGAAAGGTAGGTGAAGTTACAGCCTTTGTGGGCAGCTGAGTTTCCTTTCTGTGTTGTTCCTGTGATCCTTTGTAGAGAACTTCATCTCTTTCTGTTCAGGCAAGGCACTGGGGAGATTCCCCATTATCCTGAAGAGAACAATTCTGTAGTCTGTTTCTAGTCCCCCCCCCATTGTAATGGAGTACTCAATGTAACGCTTGTTAGCTCTCCAGTCTTCTAGTTCAATACGTAATAGATAGTCAGCTTGGTCTACAATTGAGTAGATGTTACGTAGGCCCAACCAAAATTCTCCTGAAAATACAAGTTGCACAAGCAGGATAAATTTAAGGCCACATTATAAGCATCTGATTTACTAATCAGGTTTACTAATTGTATTACTTCAGTAGAGAACCTGAGTCTTGGGAACTGTTGAACTTTTCAGGTAATTCAGGCCCGCCCAGCCCCTCCAGCTTCCCGGTGGTGTCAGTGGTGTCAGGTTCCCAAGACTGGGTAAAGGAAAGTCTATCACTCATCCCTCTAGTAGTACCTTTTGGAGTACTAATTTCAGAACACTCTGGTGACTAATGTCATGACATTGGCCCTCACTGTTAGATATCCCACAACCACTGTTCTGTGCCGCGAGATGAAAAGCTGAAGAATATCAGCTTTGTGTTCAGCCAAACATTGCGCACTGAATAAAGGATTTTATAAGTTTTCATATTTCTGTTTACTTACTATTTCATAATAAAGTAATTATAAAATACTTTCTTTGTGTTTATTTGATTCCTATTCAAGAGAATTACTTCATATATAGTCAATATAGGCACAGAGTTAATTTTTTTAACATTTTCTAATGGTGGTGTGCCTCGTGATTTTTTCCATGAAACAAGTGTGCCTTTGCCCAAAAAAGGTTGAAAAACACTGCCATAGGGAAATCAGTGGTACAAATTAAACAGACATGTTAAGTTCCTCTACTCTTCCTCTACCTTTCTTCACCATCATCATGATGAAAGGCATTCCTTTTGTGGTTGCTTCAGTTTTATTTTAACCATATTTGACAGAGATTTTTTTCTTTACATAAAAAACCTCGGTTTTTCTGCTTTCTGCTTCAGATATTTACATTATACGACATAGATTAAAATTTAAAGATCACTGCTGTGGCTTTTAATGTTTCAGATAATGCTTGCTGAGTGAGGAAACATGTATTTTTGGAAAATATATCCAAATTCAAAAAATTCTCTGAAGTATTAACTTAAAGGAAAATGAAGTCATGCTGGGATAAATTCAATTGTTAATCCCGACTAGAGCAGTAACACTGAGTAACCTGTTAAGTCAACACACAAATCTCACTAATTTCATTGGTTTGCAGTAGATAGAATTAACAACTGCATTTTGGTTTGCTATCTCAAAACAGCTAAGGCCAGAATGCTATTGTGTTATCCCCACCAGAGCAGTCCAGCAATCAAAGGGGTTCTTGACTTAACATTCAAAAAAACCTCTTAATGCAAACAAATTTATTACTAATGGTAAACTCAGGACATTACAACTCTTTAATCATGTCATGAAAGACAAGCTAGTAATACACACCATTCACTTTTATAATGATTCTCACTGCCCACTCATGGCTCAATACAGCTGCCAGAAAAAAACAACAATTGTAAGCATCCAAGTTCTAGAAGAAGGTCCCCTGGAAAGTCCCCCCCCTTGTGCTTTATTTGATAAATTGAAGATCAACAAGTCACTGGAGCACCCCCACCCCAGCCCCCCTTAATTAACTATTTTCAGGCTGGGATTTAGTTTACCATTAACTGATCAAGTGTCTAAATGCTATACTCTTTGTATATTTGAAACTCTTGCTATCAACGGATGCAGAAAAGACCCAGTAAAATGATTACTGGACTGGGGCACCTCCCTTATGAGGAAAGGCTAAAACATTTGGGGGCTCCTTAGTCTGGAAAAAAGGCGCCGGGGGCGCGGGGGGGATATGATTGAGATGTACAAAATAATGCAGGGCATGAGCAAAGTGGATAGAGGGATGATCTTCTCCCTCTCACAAAATACCAGAACTAGGGGACATGCACTCAAATTGAGGGCAGGGAGAGTGAGAACAGACAAAAGAAAATATTTTTTCACCCCAGCATGTTGTTAGTATGTGGAACTCCCTGCCATAGGCTGTGGTGATGGCATCAGGCCTCGTGGCGCAGTGGTTAAATGCCTGTACTGCAGGCAAAACTGTGCTCACGACCTGGGTTCAATCCCCGGTAGCAGGCTCAAGGTTCACTCAGCCTTCCATCCTTCCGAGGTCGGTAAAATGAGTACCCAGCTTGCTGGGGGGCAATGTGTAGCCTGCACACTGTAATTTAAATTGTAAACCGCCCAGAGACTACTTGTAGTGGTATGGGCCGTATATAAGCAGAACACTTTGCATGCCTTTAAAAGGGGCTTGGACATTTTCCTGGAGGAAAAATTCATCACAGGTTACAAACCGTGATGGAGATGTGTATCTCCAGGCTTAAAACCAGGGTACTTCAAGGGACAGATGCAGGGGCATGATATCAGGAGACAGATATCTAGTCTCATGCACTCCCAAACGCATCTGGTGGGGCCACTGTGAGATACAGGAAGCTGGACTAGATGAGCCTTTGGCCTGATCCAGCATGGCTTTTATGTTCTTATGAGGTGGATTGCAAAGAGCCAACACTGTGGCCCCTTGTATAACAATCAGTTTGTATAACATAAAATGGAATGGAATTTATTGTCATTGTATAAATACAACGAGATTAAAAGTGCCATCCAGTCATTCACACACACCCGGCATAAAAATCCAAGACGTAAAATCTACAATTTATGAACAGATCATCCATACATAATTTTTAACAGATCTGTACAACATAAAAATTCTGGAGATAGGGGAAATTTGCTTTCAGAATCATCTATGGGGGTGAATCTTTGTATAACATGATTTCATTTGGAACAAATTAATTCCTTTATACATGGTACATTACCACTATAACACACACTGTTTGTAGCTGCTTAACACCCCCCCAGCCCCAACCCCCCCAATCCATATAAATAGTTACCACTCTTACAGAAGGCCTCTGACAATTGTCCAAAGCAGTTAAGCTATGAAAGCTGTTTGCACACCTGCTGAATTTATACAAGTGAGATCGGCCCAACCCATATTTTCTATTGGTGGGCTTAGTTCCATCCATTATGTTAATGAGCAAAATCCAGCTCCTCATTGGTGCATCATTTTCATTGCTCCGCGGTGCCCCTGGGTGGTCATTGGGTTTTAATAGCAACTTACACCTTCCTCCTCGGGGCCTCACATCTGGAGTTATTCATGGGGTGACAGGTTATTAATCATCTCCCCCCATTCCATAGCGGCGCCAAAATGTCTGTGGCTACCCTGTGAACCGTGTTGTAATGGGGGGGGGTCACTGCGACACGGTTCACACAACTGGAGTTAATTTTTTCGACAGGCACTTGCAAACTCAATACCTTATTCTGATAAATGGGCTAACAGTCTACATAAACATGTCACATAAAACTGACATAGAAATACACTTGTCTAAGAAGATATGCTGGGTAATTCTGTGTGCTGCAGCATCTGGGTTTGAGATCAAGGGTCGTGTGTTTAGTCTGTGTGGCATTGAGCAAACCAGTGTTTTACAATACCCCAAAGGCAGCAATGGTAGACCATTTATGAGTACATGATTCTTAGACCACCCTGGGAAATAGTGCCAAAATTTGGAATCAAGTTGACTGCACATTAAGAGTTATGCATCCCAGCCATCCAAAGGCTCCCCCTAGCGATGTAAGGTTGTTTAAGCTATACAGTGTGACACTGACGTGTATAACTTTCCCTTTAAAGTTCTCTCTTTGCATAATCAGCAAGCTGGCTAGGACATAATAACTATAGTATGGGTAACATGGTTAGATAATCCATTTCTGAATTGTTCACATTTTTGGAAAATAATGAATTGTAATATACACAGTTTCCATTTCAATCACAATATACTACTAGCTAGGGACAGGAGTTGTGTATTACATACTGCACACTTCTGGAACTCATGGATGCAATGCTATGACACTGGAAATTTAACATACTTCTTAGTCCTCAGCTCTTCTCCAAGGTCTAATTTTGATCAGGTTTAAGATTATTCTCAATAAGATACCAAAGATCATGTACTGTAGACTAAAGCAATACCTGAAAATCTGATCTCTGATGATGGGGTAGCCACCTGTTACTACATTGTTTACATAGGTAGTGAACCATTCCAAATAGGAGCTACCTAAGTGCAGGACAAGGAGAAAGATATTACTAATAACAAAAGTTAAATCAAATGACTCAAAATTCTATAAAAATAACAAAAAAAAATCACAGGGTCAGACGCTCCAACAGCATCTCTGGCACGGCGTCTTTTCAGAGTCTTCACTACCTTGGGTGGCATGTCTTTTTCCAGCGTGCATACGGGTGTTACGCCCTCGCTTGTGTTCATGTCTGAAGAGCTGAGGCAAGATTTACAGCTGGAGAAAAGCAGTCGTGGCGCCAAGCGTGTTGCACCGTGTAGAGGCGGTATCCCCGTATGTCCTCTCATATACACACGGCTTCGAGGGCGTGTTCTCCATCTCCCGTGGCTCATTGGTGTGCTCTGAAGGCTTGGGTACTCTGGCCAATCAGCAGCCGCCCCGCCCCATCCCCACCCCCTTGTGGGTGGGGTTTCTATGAGGAACCGCTCGGCCAATCAGAGGAGGCCACGTGGAATGGGGTGAGTGTGGTAGCCAATCAGAGGAGAGGGAGGGGTGTGTCCTAAAGGCCCACTTAAAACCCCCGCAGCGGCAGCTGCCGGCCTCAGACAGGCTCTAGCTGCCGGACCAGATGCCTCTCCCAAAGATGATGATTATGAGAAAGCAGCCCACCCCACCCCCCTTTGAGGTAAGCCCTTCTAATTTTATAACTTTAATAAAAAATCTACTTGTTGTGATACGACGGATTCGGATGGGGTCCTGGGGTCCCCAAAACACTGCGGGCCCTTTGGGGAGACCAGGACGAGATCTTAGACGGGTCACACCGTGCCCCAAAAAGCTTTGTTGCGCAAAAACTATGGCCGCTGGGTGTCAGGAAAAACAGAACGTTGACGGAACAGGCAGTCCCGCACAGCCTTGAAACTTGTGCCCAGTGGTCGACCACCGTGAGACACACGCGTAGAGGGGCCACAGCCTATACCTACTCTTAAGTGTTCGGGTTTGGGGGTGACCAGGGGGCCCTAAGGAATTTTTTGGGGGAGGTTTGGGGTTTCAGGGGAAACCATGGGGCCCTACAAGTTTGGGGGCCCTTGGGGCCACTAATATGTTTGGGGGCCTTGGGGCCCCTACGCCCCCTCAAACCTAGGGGGTGGGGCTAAACTCTCAAAAGGGGGGGGCACCTGTCACTTTTTGTTTGATGAAAGGTACCCCCTATATTCTTCTCACATAAAACACTACAGCACTCAAAAACCACTACACAGCATCCCCAGTCACTATACCAGATGGTCATCCTGAACTGAGAAAGATCCTCACTTTCAAATCCAACAAATCTCCCTGAGATCTTTCCTCTTGAGCTCTTGTGGGCTTTTTCCTGCAGGCCAATGAGCAAGACCCAGGGTAGCTGTGACAGTGCCATAAAGTATGGTGTGTTGTCCTGTATTACAGGCAGGAAAAGGATGACCTCTCCCCAACAGGTACCTTTGGTAGGCAGGAATATTGCTTGGTCAAAGTGGTCAGGCCAGGTTATCATGTTGAAAGCATTTGGCACTAAGAACATGGACATTTGAATAACCAAAACTAATCTGAGGTTTTGCAAGCAAAATTTAAAAGTTGCTTTTGCTCATCAAAATCTATAGTGTAATCACACTTGGATTACTATGCACACCTCTGATCATCAAACTGCAGAAAACACACTAAGCTTGAAAAGATGCAGAAGGTGACAATCAGAATGAACAAGGAGTTGGAGCAATGTCCATATGAGAGAAAATTATAATTTTTAGAGATATTTGCCTGAGAAAAAGAGATGGCATAACGAAATTAAATAAAAATTATGCACAATGTAGAGAGAGTGGAACGACAGCAGCATTTGGCCCTCTCTCAAAATATGAGAACCTGGGATCATCCAATGAAGTGAAGAATGGGAGATTTGGGGCAGGTAAAGGTACTTCATATAGTTCATAATTAGTCTGGTGCAATAAGATGTATTGATGGTCATGAGCTTCTGGAGCTTTAAGACAGGATTTGAAAAATTAATGGAGGATTAAGCTATGAGTGGATGCTAGTCATGGTTGGTCTCTCTCTCTCTCTCTCTCTCTCTCTCTCTCTCTTTGAATAAATGTATAGGCCAGGGCTGTCCAACTTCGAATAGCTTGCTGGTTTCTTTTGCCCAGGGCATGTCCCTGCAAGCTCCTTTCCCAAGCGGCACACACAGTCCTCACAACTGCTCCGCCCGCACCCAAGCTCCGCTGCACTAGTGGCAGCAGAGGAGGAGCGCCTGTTCTTCCCCCATCAAGCTCCACAGCACTGGTGGCAGCACGCCCACTCGCCCCCCACGACCCACCAAGCTCTGTGGTGCTGGTGGCAGAAGAGGAGGCAGAGAAGGAGGAATCCCGCTTGCTCCCCAAGCTCCGTGGCACTGGCAGCGGTGGAGGAAGAGCACCCCCAGATTGGGAGGCAGGCAGGGACCTGGTGGACGACTTTTTAGCACCCTGTGGGCTACGAGTCAGCCGTGGTTGACACATTGTGCAGGCCTGGTATAAGCAAGCACCCACTGATTTTGTTGCTAGTCCCAACTAGAGTGGACATATTGACCTACAGAATTTACATTAAGTATTGATCTACCTTCAGCAAGTACTTTAGTGGCTCTATTCTTATTTGGAATAGCAATAGGCTACTGATCACAAACATGTTCCCTGAAGTGTCAGAGGCAGTTACAATTCTGTGTATTAGTAATTAGAGGGTAGAGATGGGCACAAAACAGAAATATAGTGCTCGCTTCGTTTCAAACTTCATTTTGTTTCATTTCATTAATAAAGGATTTTTAAAAAGAATTTTAAAAATAATTGCTTTGTAAGGCTATAAATAATGGGGAGCTTTCTTTTTTTTATTTAACAGGGAGCCTACTGTCCTAAATCAAAGATCGTCAAACCTTCCAATCAATTTGCTTTCAAGCAAAGAACCCTCTGTAAACAAGCTAGAAACCTAATTGTTAGCTGCTGCAGGGAGAGATTGGGGAGATAAACTCAACAGCTGATTGACGTGGTGAGGGAAGGAAAGAAAATATTTTTTAAAATAACCTCCACAGTCCTGCTTAAAAAGGAAAGGAAAACAATCAGTTTAAATCAACTTGCAGACACAGCCAGCAGCTCCTGGGATGGCTAGCTTCAGGTAGATCAAGATTGGAGATGTTATCTTAACAGCTCAGGTGTGGAAGAAAGGAAAACAAATCAATCAGTTTTTTAAAAAAACCTGTTTTCAAGATGGCTGGATCAAGAGGCTAGGATGGATAGTTTCATTTCCGAAACAAAAATGGTGTTTCATTTCATTTCTTGACAACACGCTGTTGCTGTTTTGTTTTGTTTTGCAAGGTTTCATAAGCTTGCAAAATGACAAAACAACATGTCATTTTTCCTAAGGTGCCCATCCCTATTAGGGAGTATAAGCAGGAGGATGTTGTTCAATTCATGTCCTACTTTTGAGCTACCCATAATGGGCAACAGTGTGAACAGAATGCTGGAACTAGATGGACCTTTTATTCAAGCCATCATAGCCCTTAAGCTTTTATATATTTCCAAGACCAGATTCTTTTAAAGAAAACAATCAGTCATATTATTATGAAATAGTAAGTGTGAAGCCAAAGCATTTTCATTTTCTCTGAAAACTGGGCAGTGCTCCCTCCACATAAGGCATACCACTGCTCAGGAAATGGGAATGCTGAAGGAAGATGGGTCTAGATCAATGGAATGCAGTAGCCTAAATCCTCAGACTGTGTAAAATTGATTGGATTCAGGGACAATAGGATAATCTTTTGGTACAAAGCATCTAACTGTGAGACGTACAAAACTTGCTTCTGATGGGTCAATCTCTTCATGGTTCTGCAAAACCCATCTTAATTTTTTTGGACATACTGCTAACAGTATAAAAACCAATTACTGCACTATCTTCACTATTTGAAATAAGACATACATTTCCCAATATTTCCTCTGGATAATCTTTTGTACATGTATAAATAAAAAAATACAAGCCCTATGGGAATTTAGTCTAAAGAACACATCTTTGATTTGTGCAAGAATTAAGTGATTTAAGCTTGTGACATTGTACTATTTGTATGGTAGGAAATGTTTGCCCAGGAACCTCCAAACATCCTCATTAAATACATTGCTGGATGAACAGCAGACATTCTACTAAAGCCAGTCACTGATACTGTAGGAAGGTAGGAATAAGGAAAAATGTATTTCATAGGGTGGCTGTGTATTTATGATTGTTTTGTTTTGTGAACAAAACAAAACAAAACACATATCTTCATGAAACTTTCATATGCTAAATGGTATGTGTAAAAGTACATCTTAGAATAATGAGTATAGCCTCACTATATATATGATAACTGCATTATACTCGGGAAGACTGTCAACAGGAGAACTATATGCCACCTCAGTTTATTGTCCTGGTATTATTTTAAATGTACAATTATTTTTCAGCCAGCAAAATAAAATATATATCTTTTTTTTAAGTGTTCTGGTATTTTTAAAACACCCATGGGCTTTCAGGGACTACAATCTGCTTCATCAGCTGCTACTTTTCAGTGGTAGTACCAAGAATGCAAGCCGCCTTACTAGTTGCGATATGTGGTGCTTCCTCTGTGAATATTTTTTAGATTCATACCGAAGACTGGAGTTGGTGCATCCAGCTATGGAGCCAGGGGTTACGAGTAGAGATTGGCATGAAATGAAAAATAATTTTGTTCCATTATTCATTATTCATTTCATTATGTAACGAAACAAATAACGAAAATTGTGATGAAATTGGAACGAACAGAACAGAACCACGAAAATTGGGTTTGTTACATTTTGGTTTCTTTAATGGCGACGCACAATGAAATGAGCTGTTTTTAAATGTTAAAAAACGTCCTGAATATCCGTGAAAACCCAGCAATAATTATTTATTCTGCCTGATCATACCTACCAGGGGGGTTGGGGTCCTTAAAACGTGCATTTATGTCTTTTCTCAGATCTCTGTATTTTTTTCCTTTAAGGGGAGTTAGGGGACATTGACCCAAAATGGCTCCCATATGCCTAATATTGATTTCTTGGGTATTACAATGCCCTGGACATCCATAAAAATGCAGCAATAATGATTTGAAATCATTACCTACCAGGGGGTTGGGGTCCTTAAAATGTTTGTTTTTGTCTTTGTCCTATCGCAATGTATTTTTTCTTTTCCCTTTAAGGATGACACAAAATGGATTCCAGCCACAAGATGGATGCAAGCCATGTGATAGGATCATGTAAATTCTTGGACAATTTCAACCAATAGCAAGCCCAGGTTGCAGACTGGGTAGGTGTGGCAGCCACAGAGGGCATAAAAAGCTTTGGCAGCCCCCGTCCTCCTTGCAGTCTGCGGTGGGAGGTAGGGTGGGATTGCTGTCTCTGCGACTCGTTACTTTAGGCCAGCCAGGCAGGTGTGTGTCTCTGTGTTCCTGCTGGCTGCAGCCTGGCTCTTAGGGGAGAGAAGCAAGATATTTCTCTTGCAGCCTCCCTGTGTGTGTGCGTACCTCTCAGTGAGTACCCTCCCCTGCCCCACAGTGCAGTCACTCTGCGGCTGCCTTACACCCTGGGCAACGCCTGGCACTGCCTTTGCAGCTTCCCTGCATACCTAGTCTATACTGTGTCTCTGCCAGCATCATTTTTTTAGTGTTTTCCTTCTGGTCTGGGGTGCTGGGGGACGTCTGCATGCAGAAATGCTTTAAGTCACACAAAAAGCGGGTAAAAACAAAAAACGAAAAATGAAAAAATGAAACAATTTTTTTCATAAAGTTCATGAAAAATGAAAATGAACTAAAACGGACGTGCAACGAAAAACCGAAATGTCATTTTTTCGATTCGTGCCCATCTCTAGTTACGAGTGCAATTCCCCACTGTGTCCTGTAGAAGAACAACTAGTCTCAGTGGCCTTGGATAACCTGAGTGCCCCCAGAATAAGGAAATGGTAAACCACTTGTATACCTAAAAATCCTAGGAAGGGTTGTTGGAATTAACTTAATGGCACAAAATTATTCTCTACTGAAGACCTTCCTGTTCCTGTTGGCTTTTAAAACATAATTTGATTTACTATAGCCAAAACTAAATAACTGAAATAGTAAGGGCACTCTGGGTTTTAGCCCAGTGATAAAGTACATGTTTTGCATGCAGAAAGTCCCAGCTTTAAATTCCAAACTTCTTCAGGCTTTTGCAGAAGAACAATGTGAAACAAATTAATGACCTCCTTCTATCGGTCTACAATAGAAAGTGTCCTTACGTACTGCATTACAGTCTGGTATGCTGGTTTGACAGCCACGGACAGAAAGACTCTACAGAGGGTAGTGAACACAGCACAAAACATCATGGGCTGTCCCCTGAGTCCACTGGATGATATTGCCAGGGACCGCTGTCTCAGGAGAGCAAGGAAAATCATCAGGGATGACTCACACCCCGGCCAGCACTTTTTACTCTCCTACCCTCGGGTAGGAGATACAGCAGTATAGCAAACCATACCAACAGGCTAAAAAACAGTTTTTATCCATGGGCTGTTCGACTGTTAAACGGGACGTGACAACACGTGATAGACTCGTGGGGCTGGCGAGTTGTGCATCAAGCACACAGTGTGAAATCAGATTGAATGGCTTTTTAGTGGGATGGTGTCGGGGGGAGGGAGGGAGCTCAGCCAATCTCATTGTATACTGGTTGTACAATGACAATAAAGGTTATTATTATTCAGGAAAGGGTTGAAAAAAATTCTTCTTGATGAAATCTTAGATAAGCTACCACCCATCAGTGTTGATGATGCTGGGTTATAAGGACCAAGGTTTAGACAAGGATGGCATAATGTACAGTGTACAGTATCATTCGGGGGGTGGGGGGATAACAGGCATCTCCCTGACAGACTAACTTGCCCAAAGCCACACAATAGCCAGTATTTTATTGCCTAAATAAAATGATCAATTGTAGAAGCATCCTCCTCTGCTCTAGTGGGTTCCCTGATACGTGGCTGTTCTCATATTGGTTGGCATACTGTGGTTTCAATTTGTCATACAACTAGAATCTTGTCTAGGGAGATGCTTATGCAGCTGCCCTTGTGTCCCACATTTAGGCAATAGGATACTGGACAATGATTATGTGTCAAAGATGGGACTTGAACCATATACGGTCTCATCCAGACACAACTTGGATGTGATGATGCAATTTTTAGCCATATCAAAATCCTTTCTTTTATTATTCACCAAGAGTTTCATGAACTTTGCTGTATGTTTTACGGGCCAGCATTCAGTGTAATCGAGTGCGATTTGTTCTACATTAAAAAGAGATATACAATTCCCTTTCTGTGATAAATAGCTTCTTTTTGACATGATGAAGATGGAGGAAGTGGCTGAAAGCAGCTAGGTTGTATGGGAACGGCAATGCATTATGGGCCTGGTTGTCTCCATGCCTTTTATGCATCATACAGGGTACCCCTCAGGGGGCTGACAGTCCCATCATGTCCCAAAGAAGCCATGATTTATCAGCTGAAAGTGGCTACAGTTGAAAGGACTGGGTTTTATTTGTTGATTTGTTTGTTCTTGGCTGAAGTCCCCAAAATTCTGGTTGGGGAATTCCAGAAGATTTCCGGAGGCTGTAGGTTCAAAAAACAGAAAAATGCCACAACTACCCATAAGGAATTCCATCCCATTGGCTTCCAAGCATGCAGTTGAGAGAAGTACCTCAGCTGTCATGGGGGCCACTCCATAACTCAATTTGTCACTGTATGCTGTGTCAAAATTTGCAGCTGTAAAGAAAACAGAGACTTTTGCTTCATCAAATATACATTATTTTTGACCATCTTTATCCTTCACCAACATGCCCAACTGTTAGAGGTACAAGGTTAAGAACAGTGGCTAGGCTGGAATTAGGCTGAAAGAAATGCAATTCAAGGATTTTGGGAGATATACTGTTCAAATATAAAGATACAGAAAGCACAATAGAAATGGATGGTGGACATGGAATCACAAAATAATGGAATTGAAGGGGGCCTGTAAAGCCATCAAATCCAACCTCCTGCTCAATGTACCATGACAAAGGCTGATGGATATGAACATCTATAATTTTGTAAGCAGGTGCACAATTCTGCACTTTCCCAGATCCCAGAGATTGAACCAAAACTCTTACTGTGTTCCTGCTTCTGGGAAAATGAAAGAGACCTAGCACACAGAGGACTAATTGAAAGGACCTCTTAATGAGGGTGAAAGAAGAGAGTGAAAAAAATGGGCTGAATCTCAACATCAAAAAAACTAAGATCATGACCACCGGTCCCATCACCTCCTGGCAAATAGAAGGGGAAGAAATGGAGGCAATGACAGAGTTTATTTTCTTGGGCTCCTTGATCACTGCAGATGGCGACTGTAGCAACGAAATAAAAAGACTTGCTTCTTGGGAGGAAAGCAATGGCAAATCTAGATAGCATCCTAAAGAGCAGAGACATCACTTTGCCAAATAAGGTTCGGATAGTCAAAGCTATTTTTCCAGTAGTGATGTATGGAAGTGAGAGCTGGACTATAAAGAAGGCTGATCGCCGCAGAATTGATGCTTTTGAGCTGTGGTGCTGGAGGAGAGTCTTGAGAGTCCCCTGGACTGCAAGGAGATCCAACCTATCCATCCTGAAAGAAATCAACCCCGAATGTTCACTGGAAGGACAGATTTTGAAGCTGAGGCTCCAGTACTTTGGCCACCTCATGAGAAGAGAGGACTCCCTGGAAAAGTCCCTGATGCTGGGAAAAATCGAAGGCAAAAGGAAAAGGGGACGGCAGAGAATGAGATGCTTGGAGGGTGTCATCGATGCAACCAATATGGATTTGACAAAACTCCGGGAGGCAGTGGAGGATAGGAAGGCCTGGCGAGCTCTGGTCCATGGGGTCATGAAGAGTCGGACACGACTGAACAACAACAACAAAAAGCACATTCATTCTTGACACAATACTGTGACATACAAACTCAGCATCCTCTCTATAAAGGACTGTGACTTGGAAACTAAGCAAAGTTACAATATTAAAAATTACAGTTGTCTGCTACTAAATTGACATATTTCAATATTCTCCCTTTTCTTTTAGAGATGCCTGTCAGTGTATCTGTTAGAAGGAAGCAGCAGCAATGTCAGCCTTCTGAGGTAAACTAGTTTATACAGTATGCATCTGATGAAATGGATGGACTGCAGCCTTTGGTAGCTTATGCCAAAGGAAATGTGCTGATCCACAAGATGCCTCAGGATTCTGTATTGTGTTTGTCTATTTCTCTGTCCTTTTGACCCTCTGAATCATGAACAAAGCTTCAAGAACAAACTACTTTGGATGAGCCATGTTTCACCTTGGAAATCTCCTGAATCTTTCTGAATCAGTCTACAATGGTACCATGAGTTTTGAAATTAATTTATTCCCCGGGATGCTTCATAAACCAGAAATTTTCATAACCCAAATCTGGATGGGGCGCAATGCACCCTGGGAATGCAAGTATTTGTAACCTGGGGGTTTTCCACAGAAAAAAATTGTAACTTGGGTTTTTGCAGAATTTTTTTCAGAAGGGCATCTGGGTGGACTTCCTTTTGTAACTCGAAAACTACGTAACCTGAGGCATCCATAATTCAGGTTAACATTGTAATTTGGTTCAAGGCTGAAAGAGACATGTATCCCTAGTATTAATAACTCGTAATTGTGCCTGGAAAATCTGTTTCTATACCCAGGAAAGAAGGTTGACCTATATGTTCTACTCCTCTTAAAACTTCTGGATAATCAAATCAGAGGTATGCTAGGCAGAACACATTGTAGTAATTTATTAACTTTTAAATTTATTTATTTATTTATTTATTTATTTATTTATTTATTTATTTAAGTGTATTTTTACCCCACCGTTCTCCTTGGAAAAGGACCCAAGGTGGCTTACAGTAATGAGGGATAATATACAGTCCCATACAATTAAAACATGTTCAAGTACTTCAGAACAAGGAATTGAGGGACATTAATAGACAACATTACATTAAACTACAAGGTTATAAGTACAGTAGTTATAAACACAAAGTCTATGTGAACCTATAGATTCATATAAAATACACATGGTAGTCCATCATTCAGGAACAGCTTGCCTGAAGAGAAATGTCTTTGCCTGTTTCTGGAAGGACAACAGAGATGAGGCAGTTCTGGCTTCTAGTGGGAGGGAGTTCCATAGTCTGGGTTGAGAAGGCCCTTTCAAGGGTTCCCACAAGTCATACCTGTGAGGGTGGCAGGATGGAGAAAAGGGCCTCTCCGGATGACCTTAACACCTAAGTCAGTTCATACTGTGAGATTTGATCTTTGAGGTAGCTAGGATGCAGGTTGAATAGTGCTTTGTAGGTCAAGGTCAGCCCCTTGAACTGTGCCCGATAGCTGATTGGCAGCCAGTGGATCTGTTTTAATAGGGCTGTAATGTGATCTCTGTATTTAGCCCCAGTCAGCAGCCTGGCTGCTGCATTTCGGACCCTTTGAAGTTTCCTGAGGCTTTTCATTGATAGCCCCACATAGAGCGTGTTACACTAGTCCAGCCGGGACGTCACTAGGACATGTGTCACTGTGGTCAGAGCTGGTTTCTCAAGAAAGGGGCGTAACTTGCGTACTAGCCTTAATTGTGCAAATGCGCTCCTGGCCACAGCTGTGATCTGGGCATCCAAGCTCAAGGATGAGTCCAAGAACACCCCCAAGCTGTGTACCTGATTTTTCAATTGGAGGGTGACCCCATCCAGTACAGGTTGCATCCCTATCCCTTGATCTTCCTTTCGACTGACCAGGAGCACCTCTGTCTTGTCTGGGTTTAGTTTCATTTTGTTCATCCTCATCCAGGTCCACAGCAGCTGTGGTCTCAAACATGGATCACCTAACACCACTTTCTGCATTCTATCCTGCAGGAAGGACCGGAGCCACTTTAACGCAGTATCACCAATTCCCATTTCAGAGAGACTAGTGAAGAGTATGTCATGGTCTATGTAGTGTCAAAAGCAGCTGAGAGGTCTAGCAAAAGCAAAAGGGACGCAGATCCCCTATCTATGCCCCTGCGTAAGTCATCTACCAATGCAACCAATGCCAGTGCCGTCTCCGTCCCACAGCTTAGGCCTGAAGCTAGATTGAAAATGGATCCAGGTAGTTTATCTCATCCAGAAACCTCTGGAGATGCGAGGCCACAACCTGCTCTAGGACTTTCCCTAAAAACGGGATATTCAATACCGGTCGGTAATTGTTCAGTATCATTGGGTCTAAGGAGGGCATTTAAACAGCGGTTTTACTATTGCCTCATTTAAGCATGCCGGAATCCTGCCCTGTTGTAAGGAAGCATTCACTGCTCTTCCTAACCAGTCTGCCATTACCTGTGGAAAGAGTGAGGAGGGGATGTAGACATACGGTAACTTCTAGCTGGACAGAATCATTAAAGGTGAATCATACAGCTGTGACAGACTTTCTGTCAATGAAGTAAATCTGCAGCTGAGTTATCACTGATAAATGACAATGCAAATTTAAAAAATATGCACCAAAGGGGAGTTCATTGTCACGGGCAGACACTAGTGATAGTGAAATATAAATACTGCAAGGCTTGGGTTAGGCGAAAAAAGTGACAATAAAACTTTTACTATATCATTTCTTGATACTTGATTACTTCACATGCATTGTGCAAGAATTCTTACAACTTTGTACAGTACACATTTTTTCTAAATTGATGACACTGTGCTCCTGAGAGCAAGAGTGCAATTTCCCAGAGACCACCTAGTGAGTTCATAACAAAAACAAACTTGTATGCTGAAACTTCTGAAATCATAGACTTGCGGGTACTGTACTCTGTACCACTAGGACAACTACATCAAGAACGGGCAACCACCTGTATATACTGTACAGTGGAAATGGGCAGGAATAGTGATTTTGGAAAACAACCCAAAATCTGAAAAATCGCACCATCAGGGATCATTCTGGTTGTTACATAGGAACACTTTTGTTGACTGACAGATCTTGGTCCTAATGGGAAGAGACAAACTCCAAACACCAGAAGACAGAAATCCAACGGCTAAAGCCAGGCAGAATAGGGATTACTTGCCCCCCCCCCTTGAGGTTAAGGCATAGTAGAGGTAAAAATTCCTCCTCATGATTAAATCCAGTCATTTCTTGGCTAATCTACAGGCTCAGGCCAATATGTAACACAGCACCTCTTTTGAAAGAGTCCCAAGTTATTTTGAAACCCAAGGCAGAAAATCTCACAAATGCCTCATCCCTGCTGGCAAGAAAAAAATGATAAAAAATAACTGATAATTAAAGAATGGACCACCCTTTCGTGACCCTTTGATTCTGCTTCCTCACTTCCTCAGGCTAACCTTGCTTCATAAACAGGCCAGAGGACATCCATGACTTCAGTAGCAAAAATAAAGTACCCTTCAACTGTGTAGGTGCACTCCTGTGTACACTTTTCATAGAATCATAGAATAATCGAGTGGGAAGAGACCTCAAGGGCCATCTAGTCCAACCCCCTGCCATGCAGGAACCCCCATCACAACATTTCCGACAGATGGCCATCCAGCCTCTGCTTAAAAACCTCCAAAGAAAAGAGACTCCAGCACCCTCCTTTGTGGCAGCATATTCCACTGCCGAACACCTCTAACTGTCATGAAGTTCTTCTTCCAAATGTTCAAATGGAATCTCTTTTCCTGTAATTTGAAACCATTGCCCCAAGTCCTAGTCTCTGAAGCCATGGAAAACAAACCTCTTCCCTCTTCAATATGACATCTTTTCAAATACAGTGGACCCTTGTATAACAAACAGCTTGTATAACATAAAATCTGTACAACATAAAAAATTCCGGAGATAGGGGAAATTTGCTTAACATAATCGCCCATGGGGAAAATCCGTACAACATAAAAATGGGATTGCTCCATTTTCAATGCATTCCTGTGGGAATTTGTATAAAGGAAAATTTGCTTAACGTCATTTCATTTGGAACAAATTAATTCCTTTATTCAAGGTACCACTGTATTTAAACATAGCTATCATATCCCCCCTCAGCCTTCTTTTTGAGAAGGCTAAACATTCCCACGTCCCACGGAAAGTGCTGGGATTTTCTCGCCTGGCAACCTGAATTGGATGGAGCTGCGCGTAACAAGTAACAAATCCCACCCGGGGGATTGAGAGTCTACGGTGGGTGGCGGGGATGGGGAGGGAAGGAAAAACCCTGGGTTGAAAGATGGAGGGCTTTGAGGTGGCGCTGCTCCAGGCCTGGGGGGGGCGGGTGTGGAGAACCCCCCCGCGGTTACCATGGCGATGCTTCACACCGCTATTCATCCCCCCTCCTCCTCCTCCTCCTCCATCCCCCCCACGCACTCCTCGTTGCCATGACATCCGCTCAACCAATCAGGAGGCGGCTTGGGAAGCCGGGCCCGTTAGGGTTCGGGCGAAGCGGCGGGGTGTGGGGGGGAAGACTTTCGCCCGCGCACGACGGGAGGAGGAAGTGTGTCCCTTCGAGCGGGCGCCGCCCTCCCCCTTCCCCCGGAAGTAGGCCCTGAGAAGAGGGAGGCGGTATTGGCGGTGAAGCTCGCCCAACTCCTGGCGGCTCCTTGCTCTCCTCGTACCAGGGAAGCGGCGGTGCCGCTGAGGGGGAGCCGGCGGCTCGAGCGAGTTCTCGCGAGATTTGCCCCGCTTGGGTCAGGAGGCGGGGAGCCGGAACCGTCCCTCCTCCTCCTCCTCCTCCTCCTCTCGCGGCTGCCTCTCTCTCTCTCTCTCTCTCTCTCTCTCTCTCTCTCTCCCCACCTCCTCGCTCACTTCCCTCCTCCCCCTCCAGGAAGAGCCTGGGCCCAAGCACGGGAAGATGGCGGCGGCCGGAGGCGGCAGCAGCAGCAGCAGCAGCAGCGGTAGTGGCTGCGGCGGCGGCTTCTTCTTCTCCTGGACCGCGGAAGGGCCCGAGCTGTGAGAGAGCTAACCCCCCACCCCCCCCACCCCCACCCCCCAAGCGCGGGGCCGGCGTGGACGGGCGGGTCGGCGAGCGGAGGCGGAGGATGAGCTTGCTTTGCGCTCAGTACCTCCGGTAAGGAGGGCGAAGCGGTGTGTGGGGGGCAATGTAGCGTTGGAGAGATGGGGCGTTTTAAGGGGTGTGTGTGTGGGGGTGGGGGGTGCCCGTCCGTTGTGTGTGGGGGGGAAGGGGGGAGGGAGGCCCACCACGACCTCATGGAGAAAGGGGGGGGAATGCCCCGAGTATATGATCCACCCGTGAGGGGGTCTTTCTTCACAAGCCACCGCCGCATCCGCCGCCCCCCCCCCCGGGGTCGAAGGCGGAGGCCTTGGAGAAGCTGGCCTGCCCGGGGAAGGAGGCTGCTTGGGTGGGTGAGCCTCCCTGGAAAGGCTTCCTCTCTCTCAGGTGGCGAAGGTGATGGAGGAGGAAGGGGAATGAGATGAGACATGGGAGAGCATGTTCTTTTAAGAAGAGATTTTTTCACAGTCTGTGGGTCCAGTTTAGGCTGTTCTTGCTCATTTATGCCCCGGCAGAAGGAATCTGGGTATAGAGGCGAAATTGCATGCATAAAACGTCAGTGTGTTAATAATGACATTTAAAAAAAAATAGCAGCATCTGCCTAGAATTTTTATATACCATTTGTGTTCCTACTAAGGATTCAGTGGGAAAATGAATAAGATTTTTTTTCTCTCCATTTCTTCTTTGATTCACCTGCACTCATGTTCAGAACATATTAAAATTCAGGGAGTACAAACGGATTTAAGCTGTCACAAGGGGCTTGAGGGTTGGAAGTGTACATTGATATTTGAAATAAAGTGTTGTATGTACGCAAGAGATCATAAGGGGGAAACTGTATTAGATCTGTAATAATAGAGCGATTTTTTTGGTAAGCTTACTGAAGGGAACACATGGAGAAATAACATGTGGTGCAGAAAGGCAGTGAGGTTTCATGGTTGATGGGGAGAGAAGATGGTTCCGTGAGCTAATGAGAAGACAGCATGCTGCAGAAGAAGAGGCTGTTGAGGAGAAGCGAGGGACCCTCAGTCAGTTAAAGGCACTGTGTACTGGCCAATGAGGGGCTCAATATGATACTTCTGCTGTCACAGATATATTTTAGTTCACATATAATTCTGTCACGAGTTCTGCAGTACTGATTAGATGTGCCACAGTAGTACTGTGCAGTTCTGTTCCACCTGTTAAATGGCAGTAGCATTCAATCCCAGGTGGTGAAATGAAACTTAACTGCAGCTTCTCTGTTTAAGAAGTTGCAACATTTTCTAAATTACAGGATTTCTAATGGTATTCCCTTCTCTTATGCTTAATCAGTTTTTGTGTAGAAGGAGAGGTAATAATTTGGTACATGTTTGTTCTATAAACAATGCTGAAAATATATTTTGAAGTCACAAGCCAGTGCTGTCATGGATAAAGAGATGCATTCTTCCCATCTTCAGTCAATCATGCCTCAGACATTGCTTACATTCTTCTGTCATCTTAATGCAATTTAGATTTGTTTAGATGATATTTTTAGGTGATGAACATTGCTAGTGCATATAGGCATTTCTAGATGATGAGCATCACCCAAGCAATTCAATTCAAGAAGCAGAGCAACAGTTGAGTAAGAGAATTTAACTCATTGAGGTCAGATGTCTTATGTTCCCTACTGCTTAGGTTTTTCTATAGTGTTCTTTCCCCCAGTGTAGTGTTTCAGACTCCCACACATACTTTGAATCTGGGTCACATCAATACACTGATGATGCTCATTTTATATCTGAATTAAACACTCTGGAACTTCTATGCAGTTTCAACTACTATCTAAAAGTAATACTGTACTTAGAAGAGTGACGTTGAACAGATGATTCAGAAGTGATGCTAATGAAAAATCCTTCTACCCTAGAAGGCTAAATATGCCGGTAGTTGCTGGCATTCTTAGCCCACAGTACAAGTTTGTAACAATGATTGCCATTTTCAACTCTGGGTATTAAGGTGGTTTCTAGGGGTGCTTTTTGTCAATTTCATCTGAGGAGCAGAAGCCGCATCTAACTACAGTATGGAGGTTAGATATGGTGCCCTAAAAAACTTTCCCTCTAATTTCTGTGCTTTAATATCCTAGTATCCATTGTCTTGGCTTTCCCTTAAAGATGGCTCAAAATCTACAAGTCACACAAAATCCTATTGCACATCTCTTTTACATGTCAGAAACGAGAGCCTTTACTTTATCAGTTGAATTGACTACTGTCACACTTCTGATCCCAGTTCAGTTTGCTGATTCTGATATATAAAGATGAACATTGCTTGGAGCATGCCTACTGTGACCCTCCAAATCAGGGGTCCTCAACCTAAGGCCCCCGGGCCGGATGCAGCCCCCCAAGGTCCTGAATCCGGCCCCCGGGACCAATTGCAACCCCGCCACCTACCCCTGCTTTGCGAGCAAGCCAACCTCCGCAGCTGCTTCTGTTGCTGAGGCAGATCAAAGCAGTGGGCTATGTCATTTCTCCCACTCCCCCCAACTACCGCCCAGATGATCAGCATGCTGGCTAGTGGGGAATTTAGAGTGGGAGGGCTACGGCAAGGTCCCCCGCTCCCCCCACCCACTGTGGTCCAGCCCCCAGTGGTGCCTGGGGCGTGGTGGACCGGCCCGCTGTTTGAAAACTTTGAGGACCCCTGCTCCAAATAATTTGCAGCCAGAATTCCTGTTGTTGTTCCTTGACTATGCCACCATGGTCTGGTGAGCTGTAGTACAACAAATTCTGCAAACCCAGAAATTCACAATCACAGTGTTAGACTTCTTCATTCTCCTTATTCCTTCTTGATCCAGCTTTTAATCAGGTCTCACTCCACTTGAGTTTTTTTTGTGTGTAACATAAATGCTCCAGTAACGTATTTATTTATTTATTTTTATTTATTTTTCACACTTATATACCGCACCTATTTCCCACATAGGGGACTCAGGGCGGTTAGGGGACTCAGGGCGGTTACAATGTGTGAAGCTAGTATAAGTTCCTCTTCAGCCCCAAGAGTGCCTAATGTCTTCTCTATGGAACACAGTAATTGTTCCTTTTTTCTTTCATTAATTAATGAATTAATAATTGCATTCTATCAATGGCAACCTATCCAGGGTTTTCTAGGTACAGAATACTCAGAATGGGTTTACTGTTCCCTTTTCCTGGGGCATCTTGGCTACGCAGACTGGCTCTTCCCTTGGACACCCAGTGGGAAATCAAACTGCAAACTTTGGGCTCTACAGCTAGATACTTAAACTCTGGAGCTATCTAGCCAGCTTCATTCATGAAGGGCTTAGAAATGCTCCTTTATCAGCGGGCCTGTAGGATACTTCCCTAGAATGATTATTTGATTGGCTAAATACCTTTGAGTAAGCATGTTTTACCCCCCCAATGACCGCAGTTTTGTTTTTCTTTTGCAAATCTCTTGTTGAAAAATGCTGAGAAAGCACATGTTGAAAAATTAGCATGCAAATATTTAGAATAATTTCAGGGATGACTGGAGATTTCCTCTTGAGTTAATTTCCAATCCTTTTAGTACTTCTGAGGTCGGTAAAATGAGTACCCCACTTGCTGGGGGGAGGCATTGTATAGCCTGCATACTGTAATTAAACTGTCAGTCGTCCAGAGACTGCTTGAAATGGTATGGGGCAGTATATAAGCAGAATACTTTAGATGATAAACCTCACAGTTACATTTTTGCTGGATCTTGGAGTTTGTAGGAAAGTAGTATCTTGTATATGTTGGTCCCAGACGAGGTGGACAAAATCTGATTTAAATTGATTTAAATGGAAAAAAAAAGATTTTATTTAAATAATCAAAAATCCATTTTTAAAACATTGATTTGTGATTTAAACTGTATTTTAGGCCCTTTGTACACGGCCCCTAAACTCCGCAGCAAATGGCTGCCAGCTCCGGAGCTTACAATTGTTTCCCCACCAGCTCCGGAGTTTGCAGGAAATTAAGTCCGACCACGCCCACCTAAGCGCGTCCCAGCGCACTTTTCTTGTACCTGCATTAGAAGGGTGAAAATCCCCAGGTCCTGATTTAATCTGGTGAGTGCAGGGCTCTCCTCGCTTCTGTTTGGTTTTTTTGCCTCCCGCCCCTTTAAGAGAATGGGCGGGAGGCAAAAAAAAAAAAAACAGAAGAAAAGGAATCAGGACGACAGGGCTTCGGAGGTGAGCCTGCATTTTTTCCTCTCTTTCTTCCTCCCTCCCCTCACGCAGACAGGATCAAGGAAGTGTGGAGGGGTGGGGACGCAGGAAGAGCAACGAACCCCCAAGATCCCTGGTCCTAATTTAAGTGGCCAGCGGATCTTAGGGGTCGTGTGAAAAGGCCCTTAAATGAAATCTACCCTCAGCCAAGAGCATCTAAGGCAGTGGTTCTCAACCTTGGGCCCACTATCCATTTTGAACTTTACCACTAGCAAACTGGCTGTTGAAGTCAAAAACATCTAGAGGGACAAAGGGATATCTGGAGGAATAAGCACTTATCTCAAGTACACATAGAATCTTTTCATTGAATGTGGAAGGCAATAAGGGTACCAGTAAAGATGGCAAAACAGTGGCATAATATTCTCCTGACAAGTTTCCCTGTCAGAGAGTAGGCTGTAGAGTTCTGTGTCTGAAGAAGCTTCTGACCAGTCATCAGTAGTGCCTCAAGGTACATTGCGTTACTCACAAAGCTCTCTTGTGAAAATACTTTCTTTGTGTTTAGTCTAGTTTCTAGTTTCATTCGCTTATTTTTTGCTTCTTCTTGAAGTAGTTTAATTAAACCTGCAGTAAAAGTCTTTTTAGGACTATATTTCATTACACTTCTAAGATATCCTGGTTTTGCTCATTTATTCCCTTTACAAAAATAAGGGGTTAATTTTTAACAAAAGAGTGGTAGTGGAAAATTATGTTAACCTGATCACTCCCTAACTGGTGTCCTGTAGAGGTACCAGACTGCAGATTCTTTTGTCCGATGTATCTGGAGGACACCAGGTAGAGGGGAGGAGGATCTGGATTAGTATACCTGTAGACTCTGCCTAGCCATTTGAACTGGTTAAGGGTGAAATCCAGTATTAATTCAAAACTTCAGATATCTTCCTGAGGTCTAGTAAATGAATTGAAAACCTCCAATAGAATTGATGTACAGTATAAGGACATTTTCCAAAGGCCTTTCAGGAATTCCAATTTGCCCAGACACTGAGTTCTTATATGCACCTGTTATAACTTCTGAATAAAATCATTTTGAACTTTCTATGTTTTCATATCAGAGCAGCTGGTTAAATTTGTGTGTACAAATTTGCCAGTATTTGAGTACCAATTATATCTCATGCTAAATTGCGAAGAGGCAAGAATAAAAATGGGAAACAATTCCATATTATAGCTTTTCTTATGTTTCTGAATCTTTTATGTTGGTCTGCTGAAGTTTTTTCTCATAAGCATACAGTGTTACCTTGACTTGCGGTTGCTTTGACAACCAAATAATTCGACTTACAAACTCCTCATGTGCTCCTCATGAAAGCTGACTTTGACAGGTCCGACCTGTCAAAGTTATATGTCTAGTGGGAAAGCGGAAAGCAGCCAAAGTCTGGCCCCGTAGCCTTGGAAAGGAAGCACTTACCTCTGAGTAAGTGCTTACTCAGAGGTAAGCGCTTGCCTTGCAAGGTGCCAGGGCTGGGTGAACATGCTTCCACCCTAGGAAAGTGATGGCGAACCTATGGCACAGGTGCCAAAGGTGGCACTCGGAGCCTTTTCTGTGGGCACCTGACATCGCTCCTTCATAGCTACCTTTATACAGGTTCAATTACTGTATTGGCACTTTGCAAAAAAATTAGTGGGTTTTAAATTGCAGTTTGGGCACTTAGTCTCTAAAAGGTTAGCCATCACTGCCCTAGGAGATCCTTTTGACGGATGCATCCTCCCGATGCCTGGGTTGTTTGGAAAGGAGGCACGCCTCCTTTCCAAACCACCTGGGCTGGGCGAACATGCATCTGCCCCAGGGATCTCCTGGGGTGGAAGCATGTTTGCCCAGCCTGGGTGCCTTGCAAGGCAAGCAGCGACGGCAGATTGCCACCACCGCTTCCCTTGCAAGCCTCTCGGGCTGGGCGAAGCTCAATGGGTCCACGTTCTCCCCACCAATTTGGTGAGCAGAACACGGACCCATTGACCTTTGTGCAGCCCAAGCGGTTTGGAAGGGAAGCGCTTACTCGGAGGTAAGTGCTTCCCTTCCAAAGTGCCTGGGCTTCTCCCGCAATCAAGGGCAGCTGAAGGCTGCTCTCCGCAACCCCCCCAGCTGATTTTGACAGGTTGGACCTGTTAAAGACAGCTGTCTGGCGGGAAAACGGAAAGGTGCCCTTGACTGAGGGGAGTTGGGACAGCCTTCCCACAGGAATGCATTGAAAACCTATAAATCTGTTCTTTTCAGAACAGATTAATTTGTTTTCAGTGCATTGCTATGGGAAATCACTTTTCAACTTGTGAATAGTTTGACTTCCAAATATGCCTTCGGAACGCATTTAAAATATGAGGTGAGGTACTACTGTAGAAGTCTAGTGCCATGTACAGGTGAAATAGAAAATCCTATTGTAAGACTTTGTTTCTTGTGCCTAATTTTCTTGGCTGTGTTTTGATTCATCAATAGAGTTTTTAGTTCAATCTGGGTTTGCTGCTGATCAAATGACACAGTAGCCTTAAGAAATAAACAAAACAGCCAAAGAAATTCCGTTTTCTAAATTATGTTTAGAATATATATTGTTATATGATTAGTGAATATCTTGGAGGAAAATGTCACTAGGGAGGGACACTCCAGAAATGGTTAGAAACTCCAGTTAGACTCAGGTATTCAGTGAGCCCTTCTTCTGGTAATGCAGAAGTCATTGTAGCCTACAGGCTAGAGCGCTTTTTGGCATTGTATACTGCACTGGGAAACTACCAAGAACTAGAAGGCTTGGTGCATCTCTTAAAAGTATGCTGACTTGCTACAGTACTATGCCCTTGGGTCAAATCCTGTGTCTGGCTGAGCTGCTTGTAGAGATTATGCTCAATCATCTTAACTGCAAATGTTCACATGCTGATGGAGACCCTTGAAAGCATTTTGTGGCATTAGAAATTTGAGATGTTAAATACAAGGACTTTTAAAAAACTTATGTATAATTGTAAGGCTATATGAACCTTAAAATGGATGTATGTGTGGGTATGAAATTTCTAATTGGATCACATCTGACACACATGTCCTTTTTGAAACTTTGTGTTTGCTTTCTTCTATCCTAATACTTTTGGAGACACAGAGATCAGGGTATATTCAATTGCACTCTGTAGTTATGTGCGGTCAAGTCGGCACCAGCTATCATTAGGACTTTCAAGTGAAGTAAGTAGGGGTGGGTAGGAAAGAGGAAACCAAGGGTTCAGTTGGTTCTGTTTCGGGCCCACCTTCAGTTCGGTTTCGGGTTCGTAACTATTTTTTAAAAAATCGTACGAACCCGAACCGAATCGAACTGAGTCGGGCGGCCGTAGACTGTCCCACCGCCACCTCCGGAGGCCTGGCTGCGGCCGGGCCAGGTGGCAGTAGACTGTTCCTCCACCGGGTGGTAGACTGTCCTGCAGCCACTCCCCCCACGCCAACCAGCTGTGGCCTCAGGGGACGGGTCAGCGCTTATTTTTTTTAAGTACCAGACACTGGGGGACTTCCCCCCCTACAGCTGAGAGGCGCTAGCTGCTGTGCCCATTTTATCATTTTTTTCTCCTGGTCCTGGCCCCTGCTAGGAGAAAAGAAGATGGCTACAAGGTGGGGGGGGAATGAAACAAAATGGAAATTTCTGTTTTGTTTCATTTTCCTTTGATGGGTTGGATCATTATTTGTTTCGCTACCTAACAAAATGAATAATGAAATGAATTAAAATTCATTTCGTGCCCATCTCTAGAAGTAAGATATTATGGAGTGCTTTTACTAATTCCCCACCACTGCTGAGCTCCCATGGTTGAGTGGGAGATTCAAACCCAGGCCTCCTGAGTCCTATTCTGCTGCACCATGCTGGCTATCCTGCACTGCAAATTTAAAATCTGTGTTCAAACAAAATTGTTAACTTTACAAAACTAATTGTATTATTTTTATTGGTAAAAATGATGAAATCCATACATGTTTTGTCAGAGAAGTGCATTATTTGAGAGTTGTCTCTAGTCTCTACCTTATACAGTTCTCATGGTTTTAAACATTTCTGCTTCTAAGGAATTCTTTACAGCTGACATATCCCCCCAATCCCATAGCTCAGTGGTGGTGAACCTTCAGCACTCCAGATGTTTTGGACCACAAGTCCCACAGTCCTTTGTCATTAGCCATCTAGGCTTAGAATTCTGGGAGTTGTGGTTCAAAAAATCTGGAGTGCTGAAGGTTTGTCACCACTGCTATAGGTGATGTGGAAAATCCTTAGGTATTTTCTGTGGCTACTTGTTTCTTGGCCTGCTGGGACTGCTCTGTACAGTGTGCCCTCCAATGTTTGTCTCAACTGCATGGGCCTCTGGCCTGTATGTGTGTGTGTGTGTGTGTGAGAGAGAGAGAGAGAGAGAGAGAGAGTGAATGAGAGAACGAGAGAGAGAGAGAGAGAGTCCCCATGTGGATTCTATGAGGACTAAAGCATAAACAGCCACGAATGGGTGTTCAAGGAAAGCACTGTGTGGAGGGGTGTGTGCCTGCCTGTACCCTAGAGGGGCTTTGGCTCTATATGAACTGAAAATGCACCTGAAATACTTCAGATAATATATTTTTGTTTGGTGGTAACGCCCCTCCACTCCTCTACCATCTGTAGCTGTATCATTGGTTTTTCCTTTCATATTTCATCGTCATCTTCATCATCTTGGTACTGGAGAGCTGGAAGGAACCCTATCAGTCATTGAGTCAAGGTGTTCTCAAAGAGACACAGTGGGGAATTGAACTGCCAACCTCTGGCTCCACAGCCGGAGGTCTAAACCATTGAGCTACCTGGCATCTTGCTTTTCACTATCTATTCTTGAGATTCATGCCTGTTGAAAGCAGCTATAGAGTAAAAAAAAATTATAGTGTCACCTCAGCATTGTCTGTTTTGATCCACTTCCCTCACCTTTTGTCTTTGGTTCCAAGGGCGCAAACATGTTCTATTTGCTCTTTTCTAAAATATATTCCATGCATTGCAACAGTCTGGATTCCTACACTTTGTCAACAACTCATGAGTTTGTTTTATAGTCTTTTGCTGCACCAACGTGTTCACCTTCAGTGCAACCACTGGGGAAGGCTAAATATGAGAACTTAAGAGAACATAGGAGGTTTTGTATGCCAGTTGTTGACTTTCAGACACTGTTTCTGTGGGATTGGAATAATGGGATTGCTTGTAAATTCCACAAATTGACAGAGATGTCTTTTTGACAATTTCTATTCCTTTCTGAATGCATGTAAGGCCTATAGTCAAAAGTGATGAAGCTTTAGAAAATATGCTGAGAAAAGAAGCTTTCTTAGCTATCTCCAGGCATTCCATAAGGTAGTGCTAATTAATGGGAGATTGCTGTAGACAGTGAAAGATCTGTCACTGAGTCTTGTTGCTGTCCCAGCAGTTTTCAAAAGCAGTTGTGCAGTGTTTCCATTAATAATGTTCAGCAAACTCCATATTATTAATATTTTTAAAAATGGTTGTATGAAAATAGACTGTTTTTGAAAAATAAACTTGTGATTGTAGATATGGTAGAAACATATTGGTACTTTTTGTCTTTAATTATAACGTTTTACAAATTAAATATATCCTTTATTACCATGTCTTAGTTTGGCTAGTGTAGGACAGCGACATCAGTCTTTAAGGCTGTAATGGAAATCTTGGCTGTGCTTCCATACCAGGAAAACCAGGTTTGTTGCTCGCCATGGCCATGTGAAAGTTTCTTTTGGCTGTGGAGAATATCTGGGTTTTTTTTACTTCCAGTATTCATCACTCTTAAAGCTTACTCCCTCACATTACATGTAGTGTTTCCGAAGAAAGCTTTGCATAGCTTTCTGTTTCCTCTGCCTTCCCTGTTTCAAGTTGACCCCATGAAGAACATTACAAGAGGATTCTCAAACTTTTAAGTACTGTATATACTCGAATATAAGCCTAGTTTTTCAGCCTCAATTTTGGGCTGAAAAAAGGGACCCTCAACTTATGTGCGGGTCAGTACTTTTAGCCACTGAGGCAAGTGCTTGGGGTCGGTGGCTAAAAGTCATTTTAAACATTGTGTGCCGCTTCTCTTGACCCCCCTCTGCATCACAGGGGAGCGGTGCACAATGTTTAAAATAACTTTTAGCTACTGACCCAAGCACTTGCATCAGTGGCTAAAAATCATTTTAAACATCACACACCACTCCCCCAGCTCACAAAGGAGGAGCTGCCAGGCCCTGCTGCATTTCCCACCCTAGACCTATACTCGAGTCAATACATTTCCCCAGTTTTTGGGGGTTAAATTAGGGGCCTCGACTTATACTCGGGTCGACTTATACTCGAGTATATACGGTAGTTCCTTTATATTCATTGGAGCATGTGTACTTCTGGGATCATAATGTCTTAATTCTTACACCATGTATTCAACTTGACTGTTATGAACAGGGCAGAAGAGAACAAAATATGTTTATATAAATAATTGCATTGCCTTTTTAGATGCATGTGAGTTATCTCATAATTTTTGTGGAAGTATGTTTGCTTGTCTGTGGATATCCATCCTGTATCACATATAAATAGTAAACCTGCAGCTTGCCATATGTTGTTGGACACCACTGCTGAGTGTTATGTGCTTACAATACAGTATTCGGAGCACTGCAGGTTTTCTGTCCCTTTCGGTGATTGTTGATTTGTATTTATCTGTTAGTCTGTAACTATTTATTTTGCCTCTGCAGTACATAATTAAAGAACTTTTTTCCATGATAAACATGCGTTTACAAATCAAGGCAGATTTTTCACTGACAAAATTTGGGGGAGTGATTTGCAGAGGGAGAAGTGGCAGCCATGATTGTGCATTCCCCTGTCTTGACACAATGAATAAGGAGGAAATTGTGGTTGATGAAAAGGTTGCAGGAGAAAGGTATACATCCTGCTCTGCTTTCTTCCTACATTGTTGTTCTGATGTGGAGAAATAACAGCACAGCTTTGGTTCTTAGAATTGTGTCCTTTGTTGAATGTGGGAATTAGCAGTATTTTACCCAAGGAGATGTGGAGATGGTGTTGGCCATTTGTGTTACATAATAGTGCTTTTTGGGGCCTATGGATTTTCTGTTCAAACAACTCCAGGAGAAAAGAAAAATGCACACATGGTATATGGTTTTGCTTCTACTTCAACTCAGAACTGAAGAATCATGCTTGAGGTAATGGGATGTTGGCCTATAGTTCCTGAAGGCTTTCAGTTTAAGTGTTTTGCTTCAGTTTAAGTGTGTGTCCTGATAGTAGGGTGCATACTTCTCAAATTAGTGACTGCAGGAAAGCTGAAATGTAGTTTGCCACCTTGGCTTTTTTTTATTGTGTTGAGTCTAAGTGTTGAGAGATGACAAAGGCAAGTTTTAACCATGGTGTGTAGCAGTGCCACATGAAATCTGGAAGGACAGAGATTTTTAGGGGCCTCATTGGAATTGCTAGTAATTCGCAAGTAAGGCTTGAATGTCCTGTATAGTCGGTAATACAGGATAGCACAAGCAGAATGCATGGGGTATAAAATAGAAATACATAGACAACTTACTACATTTGTATAATTCAGGGCTGTTCAACTTTGAACAGGCCAAGGTCTACTTTTTCCAGCCCAAAGTGCCTGAGGGCTACTACACTAAAACCTCTACTTATGAATTTTATCTGTTCTGAGCACATGCTCATAAGTAAAAAGAGCATGTGAGTAGAGCAGTGGTTTCCTATAGGAATGCATTGAAAACCAATTAATCTGTTCTGGAGGGAACAGATTTCAATGCACAATGGCCCTTGAACTGCCCCACTCGGCTGAGACAGTGGGCTGGCAGACCTAGAACTTTGCTGGGGCAGTGCTGGCCCTTGGGATGGGGGAGGGGGTGGAGAACTCATCCCCTCACTGTTTTCATTGATGGCCGGAGGGCTACTTTTGAACCCTTCACGGGCTACCAGTAGCCCGCGGTCTACCTGTTGGGCAGGCCTGGTATAATTCAAGACAGGATTTGTTAATAAACATTATTTGGACCAGATTTCTGATATGCGTAGGGCCACACTTAGGGTAAATGTAATAACATAAATGTACCTAACAGTTTTCTGCCCTGGAAACAGTCCCAATAATCTATTAGGATATGCTTCCTTGGAGAAGTATAGTGTATGCCACAAGAGATTATGGGTAAAGTCTGTGGAACTGACTTGCTATCTGACATTATATCTAAATTTGTTTGAGTTGTCTCCAAACATTTGAACCAGTGCTAATTGCCTTTTTATTGACCTTAAGAGTTGTTTAAATAGATGTGGGTTATAACAAGCACATCTTGAGTGTTTCTCTACAACATATTTGGAAATACTGTACTTTCTTTATTTTTTCTTCAGTTTCTCCACATTTCTTCCAACATTATATTTTCATTTTTATGTGAAAGCATTTTCTCATTGCTTTGGCTCTTTCCTTTAAAATGCTGATTTTTCCTTCGAGTTTTCTCATATGCATAAAATTGGGGTTAGAGATTTTAAGTATGCATTGCTTTTCTTGGGTCTGACTTTTGTAATATTTGGAATCTAAGACATAACAACCATGCATACTTGTGGTTCGCCTTGTACAACTGATCATTTTTAAATGTTGTTTTTTATGTTTGTATATGTTCTATTTAAGGAACCTAAATACACCACCAACAATGACTGTTTCAGGTCTGTACTATAAATACGAAAACAACAATGTAATATAATACCATGGCATAAACAGATATTCCGCAGTTAAGAGATTTAAGTTCAGTCGGTGTTGTCAATAGAATGTCAACAGTTGGTAGCCTGGCCAGTGTGCTATTTTTGTGGTGTTGCTAGACATAAGATGATTTTTTACATACTGTATAGTAGATATGTTTACATATTTGCCACATTTTGAGTAGGCAGTTGCTTTATTTGTGGTCAATGTTAGTTTCAGCCTTGCATTTTTGGACAGGCTCTTTAAAAATAGGGATCTTATTTCAAAAGAGTCATCACTGTGAGTTTCTTGGGGTTGAATTTAGGACCTTTGTTCTGCAAACTATCCCATAGGATTTTTAATGTCCTTGTGCAAAGGCAGTATTTTACTTGGCATACCAATTCAATTTTCTGGTACATTATAAAGAATTAGAACATTTTCAGTGCTCTTCACACTGTCCTAAGTTTTGCCATTAAGGAGTTTCTGCTTTTTATGTTATCCTTTCTTCAGCAGTACGAGTTTGTCTGGATAAGTCAGGGGACACTGCAAGTTATTTTCAGGGAATGCTGATATAGAAAAAACTACTGAAATAAATAGCGAGTTGCCATTGCCAGGAAGGCCAGCCTAGGGCAGTAGCTTTGGCAGCAGGTGTTTGAGAGTCAGGATGAAGAGTATTTTGGGGGTCAAGTGGATGAACATGGATGACATGAGCCTCTGGGTTTAATATTGTTTTTGCAAGAGAAAGATGGATTTGAGGGGCCAAAACATTTCTGAGGCCTCTTTTCAGGATAGTGTTTCTTTCTGTGAAATAAGATGGCATCTTAAATGCAGGATAAATAGAACCCAAATTTAGGATTTCATTCAGATAACAAACTCATAAACTCTTTGGATGTAATTTTATAGATCCTTGAAAACGTCTGAATTTTATTCATGTAGTAGTTACAGATTAGAAATAAAATTTTGCCTTTTTAATGCTGCTGTTTTAAAAAGGTATCCTAATTCATATGCATATTTCTCAAGAGGGATGTATGTTTATGGATCATGTGGAAGAAAATGCAATATGAAATTAAGGTTTCTGTTCATTTTAATATTGAATATATGTATATTCAATACAAATAGAAACTGAAATCAATTATTAGATAACATTCTGCACATGCCCATTTGCCAAATGATAACTTAGTATGGTATGCAGGTAACCATATGGTACACTGATAGTTGGTAGTGCACTGCAGGATGATATGCTTGACTTGTATGTGTGTAAATAAACTTAGCTTACGTAGAGTGGGACTATGTAGTGTAATACTATACTTTGAATGAGCTATTGGAACTTTTTTTGTTTGAGCAATTATGGCACAGTTGCCTGCTTTTTCAAAGTTGTGAAAGAGATAGAGACGAAGGAAGCACTTTGATCATATAGCATTCTGCTTACAAAAAAGTCACACAAGACATACAGTATTGCACTTTGAATAGAGGTCAAGGCATTATAATTAGTTTCTTGCCAGTGGCATTTCTAGATGTAAGCTAATAGGTAATATTTAAATACAAGCAACTGATATAGTGGATAGTTTGTTCCCTGCTGATTAGCATATTGTCATTGAATTGTATTGGATTTGTGGGAGCATTACATCTCATGATGTGGATCGGAGTAGGTAATGCATTACCTGTCTAGGCTTCCTCCTTCCCATTAAGTCCAAGTCAGATCCATCTTAACTAGGCTTGTTGTGAGGGATACCAGACTGGCTTCAGAAAGCAATTAATGCCTCCTCAAAAGATAAAAAAAACTTCATTAATTAGAGGAAGTTATTCTAAGACGTTTGCAGGTATAGTTTTGTTTAAAATTTCACCAGTTCTTTACAGAGATTTCCACACTTCCCTTGCCTTTTACTGAAGCAAGAGAAGGGCCTGTCAGCTTCAGTCTTTCCTGGATGAAACAGATTTTTAGATCCATTTCATTCTGGCTTCCGGCCATATTTGGGGTCTCATACTGTTTTGGTTGCTGTCATTGCTGACCTTCATTTTGCAGAGAATAACCACTTAGCAGCTTCCAATACCATCCACCATGATATCTTTCCAGAGTGTCTGCAGAGATTGGAGGTGCTGGTTTACGATGATTCTTTTCTTATGTGTACTTCTCTGTACCTGGCAAGTGGAATCATTTTGTTCTTGAGTACTTGACTAGAAGTACCAGTGCATTTGGAAAGGGAGTACTAGCAACATGCTGTCCATGAAAAACCTTGAGCACATCCCCAGCCAAGAACAACAAGGGTTGAATTAGGAAATTCAAAAGTAATCTCAAGATAAAGCTAGAGGAGAATAAATCATCTGTAATTCCAAATTGGAAGCTATGGTCAGGAGTGCATTTATCTTATTTAGGTATTGCACCATTCATGTTTTGTGTGGAACAGTCTTAGAAAAATGCAAATGTGGAATAACTTTTGTACCAGGTATTGGGGAATGTCACAACCTAACGTTCCTTGTTACTTCCCAGTTTCCTTAAACTCAGTGCAAAACTATCCCTTTCCTGACTTGCAGTCCTTGGTGATATAGTCTGTGTAAATCACATTTTTGAACAACATTATGGAATGTTGGAGGAACTTTAGGGAGATTTTAAGTCCATTGGTTTCACCTTTGATTCGAATAACAGAAATTAAGAGTTTCCCAGAAAAATTTAAAAGTGAAGTTAAATAAGCTACTGCATTATAAAAAAGTTATATACTTGCAAATGCAGAGTAGAAAAAGCATAAAGGAAAAATTGGGAGGAAATATTTCCTGCTTGAACCTTATACAAATGGAAAAATGGACTAAAGAATGGATAACTAAAGTAGGAGAATGTAGAAAATTGACCAGATTGACCAGATTGGTTTACCATGATGCTTCTCTTGAACACTGAAGGGTTAGATGGTGTATACATTTATGGCATCATTCTCTGTTCCATGTTTGAACATTTGGTCAATTCTAGGTTCCTGCAAGCACTTTCCTGGGGCTGTTAGGTTAGGTACAGAGTGATGGTTTCTGATGGCAACCATTTTTCTGAGACCTGCTTATAATGACGCTATACTGTTTCACTGATAGTAGCATGGTTATTTGAGGTTATATCAGATCATTGCTGAAGTCGTTTCCATGAAGTACTTTATCATTTTTCTAGATCAATATTTAAAATAATTGATAGAACTAGAGAGTTACATACTTAAAATCATAGAATAATTGAATTAGAAGAGGCCTAAAAGGCCTTCGAGACCAACCCCCTGTCCAATGTAGGAATCTAAATCAAACAAGATGTGACAGATGGTTGTCCAGTTTTCCCTTGCAAGCCTCCAGCATTGCTCACCACCTACTGAAGTAATTGGTTCCATTGTCATACTGATCTAGCAGTGAAGAGGTTTTCCCGAACTCAGCCTAGATCTGGCTTCTTGTAGTTTGAGCCCATTATTACATGTCCTTTGTTCTGGCATGATTGAGAACAGATTCCACCCCTCCTATGTATGGCTACATTCAAGTATTAAAAAAAAAAACTATCATATTTCTCCCAATCTTCTTTACTTAAGGCTAAACATGCCTAGTTCTTTCAGTCTTTCCTCATAGGGCTTGGTTTCCAGTCCCCTGATCATTCTTGTTGCCCTCCTCTGATCTTGCTCCAATTTCTTGGCAACCTTCTTAAAGTGTGGTGTCCATAACTGGACAGAGTACTCTAGTTTAGACCTAAACCAGTGCAAAATAGAGGGGAACTAGTACCTCATGAGATTTGGAGACTGTAGTTCTGTTAATGCATCCTAAAATTACATTTGCCATTTGGCAGCCAGATAACACTGTTGGCTTATTCTCAGCCTTTGATATACAACAACTATAATATCCTTCTCATTTATATTATTGAGACAAGTATCCCCCACTTATTCCTGTTAAATGTCATTCTGTTGTTTCCATCCCAATGCTGAAGGTCTATCAAGATGTTTTTAAATTTTGTTCTTTTCTTCGAAGGTATTAGCTATTCCTCCCAGTTTTGTGTCATCTGCAGAATTAATAAATACAATATTGGGTAGTGTAATGATAGGCATCACTCTGATAGACATTTTTGAGTTGGCAAGACTGGTCTTGAAGGAATTATGGTGAAGGTAATAGCCAAATTGGTAACCTTGACCTTACAGTGGGGCTTAGTTAATTCAGAAACCCACTGTATTAGCTTTTCCAATGGTTATATCAATAATACACAGGACATCCTGTTTTGGTGATCTGCATATATACTTGTGAGCATTGGATTATTCCTACTCAGTGTGTAATAGGAAATGTTCCGGCTATCACAATTTTATTTAAGAATTGGGTAGCTTTGACTCTAATGCAGATTTAAAATGTAAATAAACTGCTTGAATTTCACAATAATGTCTTAGATTTGTATATGATGAATTTGTTTTTGTTAATTATTCTAATATGTATTATTATTATGTATTTCACTTGCAGGCAGGCAGAAGTCCTGAAGGCTGACATGACAGGTATTGATATTTGTTTTTCTTTTTAAAAAATATCAGAAGCATAGGTGGCCTGTTTTAACAAAACCTGTGGTAATGTATGAGCCCACTTGCAGAGAGAGGGATGAATGTCCATCGTTCCTCCCAAATTTGAAATGTCAGGGGTGGATGAGGATCATTCAGTCAGGGTGACAAAAAGGCTGGGATGCTATTGTTTGTGGCTGTTTATCTTCATTCGGCCAGCAGGTTCAGCAAAACATTGTAGCCTTCTGTATATGAACTAGGATATGTTTTCCGTATAGTTTCAACTGTGCACTTTTGCTTCTAGTTGTGCCACCATCCCAAACTTGATATCTTATATTTAGAGATGGGTGTTTCGTTTTGGAAGGGGACTGGTTCCTAAATGAAACACACCAGCTCCTCTGGCACTTAGAGTCCAGTCCCACCCTCTGGAACAAAATCAACCACTGTCTTACCTTGCTGTAGTTTGCACTGGGCAAAAATCCAACCAAGAAGCAGCTTCTGATGCGTCATCTTTCCCTAACTCGCCAGCGCCAGGGAGAGGGAAAGATGACGTATCAGAGGCTGCTTCCTGGTTGGATTTTCGCCCAGCACAAACTACAGCAAGGTAAGACAGTAGTTGATTTTGTTCCAGAGGGTGGGACTGGGTTCTGAGCACCAGCTGTGCTGCCATGTTTTGTTTCAGAACCAGCCCCCCTTCCAAACCAAAATGCCAATCTCTACTTATATTTCTTCTGAACTGCGAAAACACAAAAGGAGCACTAGCCTAACTAAGAAAAACTATGTCTAAGAAACATGGGCTGGGTATTTATTATATTATCCATATTGCAAATCAGTAGAATACATACACTGGTGATTAAGTGTTCCATGTATTTTTCATTGTGAAAAGTTCCAAATGGAAAAATATAACATTATGGGATAACTGATTTCATCTGTAGCTCTTATTGAAGTAGTAAAACTGTTTTTTCATAATAGATCTTATTGTGAAGGGAGAAAAATGTATTTGTATTACAAATCTTCATTCTTCTTACTACTTAGATTCGAAACTGGGTCCAGCCGAAGCCTGGACATCCAGACAGGCTTTACAGGACTTATACCAGAAAATGCTAGTTACAGATTTGGAATATGCATTGGACAAAAAAGTGGAACAAGATCTGTAAGTAATTTGATTAAGAAATGTGTGGTTTATCTGAGAGAGGCCCCTTTGGTTAATAGCTGGAGGCAGAAATGGCATCATTCATCAGATAACAGTCTTATTTCTGAGTGTGTACATTTTATTTTATTTATTTATTTTTGTACTTATTGACCGCCCGAATTTCCCTTGGGAACTCTCCACGGTGTACAACAAATTGCCCGAATAAACAATTTGCCCAAAAGAACAATCCCTACAATAAATAGAAAAAGATAAAGCAAAATAACAAAGGACATGTAACAAAAGATCCGGCAAGAAGGGGTGGGAAAAACAAAACAAACCAGATGTGGAACAAACATACCATTGTGCACTCATTGATCACCGAAGTATTCCGTAAAGAGCCAGGTTTTCAAAGCTCTCCTAAAGACTGGCAGTGACTCAGACAGCCTTAGCTTTGACCGCAGTCTGTTCCAAAGTGCTAGGGCGGCCACTGAGAAGTCCCGGCTCCGGGTAGAGACCCTATGGCAGGCATGTCCAAACTTCAGTCCTCCAGATGTTTTGGACTGCACCTCCCACAGTCCTTTGCCATTGGCAATCCCTAAACTTAGAATTCTTGGAGATGCAGTCCAAAACATCAGGAGGGCCAAGGTTTGGACATGCCTGCCCTACAGGCCTCCCTTGGAGTGGCCACCTGGAGCGAGAGGGAAAGCGAGGTTCTGGTCATTCGGGGCGAAGCTGACATCTGAGAAATCTGCTCCACCAGATAGTCACTTTTGGGGAAAGGGACACTTTTTATTTAATATGTGGTTTTATTTTATGTTAATTGTTTTCTGTTGTATTATGACTTATTTATGATTGTTGTAAACTGCCCAGAGTAGCCTTCCTGCCAGATAGACAGTCTAAAAATCTAATAAACAAACAAATAAACATCTACTGATTTTGCAGTTTTTAATATATCACCTAGAAAATTACTTTGAGACTGTGAAGTTTGGGTGAAGATGTATTTTGTGACAAAGTGTGGCATGCTGTTTCTCCAACTTCTCTTGGTGGCTATTGTACATTTTTTCCTTGGAGGTTTGGGATTAATTCATAAACTAGGATCACTTGGCATTTTATAAGTGTTATTGAAAGTACAGCACTTGCCTCTTTTTAATAGAGGCGGGTGACATTCAGTAACTTTTTGAGTTATGTTTCTTTTCTAGGTGGAATCATGCCTTTAAGAATCAGATCACAACTCTACAGGGTCAGGCAAAAAACAGATCAAATCCAAATCGGAGTGAGGTTCAGGCAAACCTTTCTCTATTCCTAGAGGCAGCTAGTGGCTTCTATACGCAGGTGAGTGAAGAAAGAGTGCTATGACTGATCCAGAGAAATGGATTGTAATTCATGACATTTCATACTAAAATGAATTTGTTAGTATATGAAGGTGCCTCAAGCTTTTTGCTCTGTTTTTCTTATTCAACAACAAATGGGTGAACTGTCTCACTCACTCTATACCCCAGAGCACAGAGAGAACTCCTAGTTCCCTGAGCTCCTTGCCCTCTGAAGATGCCAGCCACAGAGTCTGGTAAAACGTCAGGAAGGAATACTTCCAGAACACGGCCAAACATCCTGGAAAGCTCACAGCAGCTATCGGATCCTGGCCATGAAAGCCTTCTAAGAATACATTGTCATCAATCAGGGTGTTTTGTTTGTTTGTTAATTTCTTTCTTTATAACATTGAATAGTCCTGAAAACCAGCAGGACTTTTAAGAATTCTCCAACCAGGAAGGTTTAAAGGAGAGTTTCTAGCATACATGGAATGAGTTGCGCACAGCAGTTTGTAGACTGGCTTCTGATTCAGCTGCTCTTGTATGGTTCATCAACACTATTATTATTATTTTAAATTGCAAAGAAAAGCACACCCAGCAATTACAGTGTACTGTATAGCATGAATATAAAAAAAAATAATGCTAAATTCCAAGCCTTTGCAGGTAATACAGAACACATTTCAGGTTATAATATTTCCCAAGATTAGAGTTTGCACTTACTATTGCATGTGTTTGAATTCTTTTTTATGGATTTAAAAAGGAACTGAATGCAGGATATCGTATGTAAAATGAAACTAAAGTAAGACATGACCCATAAATTTGCAACATGTGCAGTAGTACAAACCATTTGATAGGCTTGTCTGTGGCACTCAACAGTTGATGAGCATGAAGAGGAAGGCTACTCTTTGTGGAGATAAGAGATGAGAATTCTTCTGGATGAAAGTTTAGACTTTTTTATTCTTTATTTTATGTTGGCTTCATGCAATTTTTATGTATAGAAAAAATGTTGGAGCAACTTCTCAAAGAAGGGCTACAGTGTGCAGAGCTTTGCAGCTTAGGAAAAAAACACAATTGGGGCAGGGTCCCTGTATATAGAATTAGATATCCAATATGTGGAGAAAGATTTTAGCCTCACTCAGTTTCACAGAGATGGAGCCATATAATGAGGAGAAATGCTGGGAGATTCAGGATAGAAAAAAGGAAGAAATTCTTTTAAAAATATGAACTACAAAATAGTTCAAAACACATACTGTATTTAATCTATGGAATATTCTAGCACAAATTATGATAAAGGCTATCTTCTAGCCCTGATATATGCTACCTCCAGGATGATACCATGTCCCTGAATGTCAGTTGTACAGTAACATGGGAGAATGCTGTCTAGTTTACAGGCTTCCCATGGGCAACTGATCGGCCACTGTGAAGAAGTGGATGCCACATCAAGTACACCTTTGTTCAAATCCAGAAGAGGCCTTGTATTTGTGTGTGTGTTTTCCACATTACCTTTGCCAATGTTCTTTTGCAGTAGTTGTCTGAATACAAAATACCATGGGGACATAACATAAAATGGGTAGAGACCATTAGTCTCTCTTGTCTGGTATTAGTCATTCCTGATTGTCATAGCCTTTTCAATACATCATCAGAACTCTTCAGCTGTGCAGAATGAGTTGATTGACCCAGAAATTGTTTCCATAGTTGAACTTTAGGCCCTTTTTCCTGCTTATAAAGCACATCCTCATTTCTAAGCTAAAGCCAATTAATGTCCTGCACTGATGAGAAGAACAATTCCTGCTCCTCCTCTGGATGAAAAAATCTTGTAAAATAAATAAATAAATAAATAAATAAATAAAATAACTCCAAAATGATCAGACATGATTTCCTTTGCCTGCTAAATTTTCATGAAAATGTGTTATTTTAAATTAAATTTAAAATAACACATTTTCATGAAAATTTAGCAGGCAAAGGAAATCATGTCTGATCATTTTGGAGTTATTTTATTTATTTATTTATTTATTTATTTATTTTACAAGATTTTTTTAGAGGAGGAGCAGGAATTGTTCCTGGTTATTCTAGAGTTAAAACATAATTTAGCTTAGGAATGAAATCAGGTTTTGGCTGAAAAGGGGAAGAATTTCAATTTATAAGAACTCTGGAAACAATGATTCTGGGAGATGAAGAGTTCTGATGATGCATTTTCCAAGAAAAAGATAGGCAGCCATCAGTCAGGTATGACTAAGTACCTGACTGAGAGAGACTTGGTCTCTAGAGCATTTTATGTTATGTCCCCATGGTATTTTGTATTCAGACAACTACTGCAAATGTTTTTAAGGCTTTCCTTGAAAATCCGGCTGCTGTATCTGAAATGACTTTTTACTTTTGGTCTTATCTAATTGTAGCTGCTGCAGGAGCTGTGCACAGTATTTAATGTAGATTTGCCCTGTCGTGTGAAGTCCTCCCAACTGGGAATTATCAGCAATAAACAGACGCACACCAGCGCCATTGTGAAGCCACAATCGAGTTCCTGCTCATATATATGCCAGCACTGCCTTGTCCACCTTGGAGACATTGGTGAGTAGGAGAAACAGAAAAGACGGTGAACAGGGTTATCAGCAAGAGTAAGGAGTTCATACGCTGTGAAGATATAAGTAGCAGGGAGATTAATGTATACTAAAACATTTTAACACAGGCCAGAGAAAGGAAGAAATTTACAGCTTTGTGACAAAGGATAAGAGGACCTCTAGGCCACTGAGCTAGGACTACTTTATCAATAGGCAGCATAAGCGACTTTCTTCACCGACAGGTGCTGTGATTCCATTAAGAGGATAGCGGATTATTCTTAGGCTCTCTAGAAAAGTGATTGTGGTGGAAAATGAAGTAGCTTTTGAAGACATGAATAGGTAGTACTGTTCATGTTGAGCAGGGGTCCTCAAAGTATGGTCTGCGGGCCGGATCCGGCCTTGAATCCATCCCGGTCTTGAATCCATCCCCCCTCCTCCCGGCTGGCATGGGAGAAACCCAAGCATTCCCTCTTCCCAGCTCCCAGGATGGCAAGTGAGGAGATGGGCAAGGCAGGTCAGGGTATCCCTCTTCTTCCCCGGCAGCTGGACCGGATGCCAGGGCAGCTGAGTGGCGTGGTATGGGTTGGGCCTCTGGCTAGGCCATGCGGGCTGATTTTTTTGGGGGGGGGCTCCCCGGAGGCGGCTGGTGGAGTGTCGCGCTGGCGGCGGTTGGGCATCCCCTCCGCAAGCAGTGACGGGATGGGCAATGGATACGGAGGGGCTTAGACATGTTCGTGTGTGGAGTGTCTGTATTTAAAAAGTTTGAGGACCATGTTGAATCAAGCAAATATAATTTGAGAGGGCAGGGACTCAAGAATCAAGACGGCAGCCAAGTGAATATCTGTTAGTCCAGCACTTCCTGGACCTACAGGCACTACTTAGAGGTCTTTTGGTACACACAGATCAGCCCTATTTCATCCTACTAATAAGATTTTTTTCCAGGTTTATATCCTCACTTTCTAACATTCAAACTGCCTAGATTTGTAATATGAAGATATTACTCTGTGTACTTTTCTGACCTGCAGAACATCATTGTTTATAAACAAGAGTCTAGCACACTGATTTGTAGGGCAATCTTCTATTTGTCTTTTAAACTTCTGTTGGTTTTATCAGCTCGCTACAGAAATCAGACCAGCCAGGCTGAATCCTACTATCGGCATGCAGCTCAGCTTGTCCCCTCCAATGGTGAGTTGTGTGGCTAAGTTTGCCAATTCCTGATCATTATTTTACATGTTTATGCAGAGTCAGATTCCGTTATACTAAGGGGATTGGTTGAATGCCTTTAACTTATTTAGGATTGTAATATTTTAAACTGAAAAGATTCAATTCAACTGTGATCTATAGAATGCATTTGCTACTCATCTCCGTTTCTTAAAAATACTGGATGGAACCTGACTTATCAGGGACCAGCATTTGGGCTGGTGCAGCGGTCAGGTTCCTGGCGGTAGCATTGTTCTCTCAGGTAATGGTGAAGCCTCATGGTGCTCCACAGGAGAACAGGGAATCCAGGGAACTGTTGTCCTAGGCACCAACCAGTCAGGCAGCTTAAAGGGAATGGTGCAAAGGTGGATCCAGCATCAGGTGTGCCGGGGAAGGTATTTAAGGGGGTTTCAGAGTAGCAAGTCCCACCTACCCTTCCACTTGTGTTCAATCCACATATAAGTTATGTGTGTTGTTGAATTCTTTTTGGGTTACCAATAGTGTTTTAGTTATTACCATTTTTTTCAGTTTATGTCACAACTTTGGAAGGTGTTTGGGGGGCGCTGAGGCTGGATCCAAGCAATCAGGACAGCAGACCTGCGTGTCCAGGAGATGAAGGAAGGCCTTCACCGGTGCCAGGGGTGGGGACCAGGAATCATCCCAGCTTGGGTCGAAAGGTGATGGCCCCTTGCCCCCAAAGGGCAGGGGACACTGGAATGGCTTGCAACCATGGGGTTCCAGAGGGCTGCCATTGCGGTTGTCTGTCCAGTGTGAGCAAAGGGACAGAGGTGGCATCAGCAGACAGTGGGTCCCTCAGTGCACTGGATTCAGCCCAGTGCCTAGCCAGAGTACTTGCTGCTGTTACCAACAAAATTGTGGCCCTTTCCCTCCAAAAAGCTTAAGTGTGTGAGTGTATGATTTCTAGGACCTGGCCCACTTAGCCTTAGGGTCTCAGTTATGACCCATTATTTTTGTAAAGGAAGATCATCAACAGATCTGCTGTAGAGGAAGGAGATGACAAATGGTATTGATCTGTCAATTAGAGTTAGAAGGCTTAGGACTTGATATTTTATGTAAGCTGGATATGTATTTCTTAATTTAATTTCTGTCTCCATTTGATCTGGAGGACTCTCTCCATGTTGGCTTACACTAAATAAAATGTGATTAAACTGCTCATTAGAATAATCTATGTATTTCCATTTTCATTTAGAAGATCTTTCCCTTCTATTGGCTTCAGAATAACACCAATGAAATTAATAGCATCACTATCTGGGACCACTAGGAACTCTACTGTTTATTTAAAATACTCTACGTATTTTAAATAAACAGAGAGAATCCTTTCTAGTGGCTCAAATCCTATCTGTTGATGCTGGTGTAGGACAAAAGCAGCATTTTTGAGATAAATTACCAAACATTGAGAAACCACTGTAGACATCATTAGTTACAGACTAAGTTGTAGGTATTGGTGTGCAGACTATGTCTAGGTTCCATTGCTTGGGACAGGTTCCCCCCAAAAGTTAACATTTGCTCAGTATGTATTGCAGTTGCTACTTTGTTTAATTTTAGTTCACTGTTAAAAGTGTAGCTATAGCTTTTTCTGTCTTCCATAATAAAAGGGCAATCACTGAGTTGTTGACTTCTAGAAAATTTTTATCTGTTAAAAGTTATAGTTTAGTGAAATATATTTACATTTTAATTTCATTAGTTTGCATTCACTTTATACCTGTGATCAAATCAAGCATGTACATTGCTTTTTTTCCTTTAAGGGATCCTACAGACAAGGCTTGTCTAGCCCATATACCACATACTGGATCTCACAATATTTCAGCCTTCTTTGCTGTATACATACCTGGACCAGAATCCCTTTAACAAAACCTTCATGCCCAAAGGGATAGTGCTAAGTCATGTGACTGATCATTTCCCCTGTTTCAGTATCAGTTTGTAACTGATAACATGAGTTGGCCAGAAGAAGGGAAACACGTGTGCAATCTCACTTCCTTGTACAGTTGTATAAGTGAACAGGATTCTGGCCACTGTTTTCTATCTTTCTCATATGCATTTACTGGTTTAGAAGCAGTCCTTGTTTAAAGGAATTGGACTTAAGAGAAGAACTTACTTTGTATATGGGGGAGTTGCTAGGCAAGTACTCATTGAACAATTCAAAGGATTTGTCTCCAAGCCAAATCCCAAGTTCTGGTGCTTATCCTTCAAGTCTTTTATAGCCTCGGATTTGTATATCACCATGATAATGATGGTCAGTACATCTAGGGTTGATCCAGGTGCCTTCATGATCTGTAGAAGATGAACATTTGTGAGTTATCATTGTTGCCAGTAAGGCAAAGAAGATTACCCCCCTTGTTTATCCCTTGTTTATCCCCAGAAAGGGTACAAACATTTCTGTCCCAGATGGCATTCATCTGCTCTTGTTGGACATTGCTTTATTTTTTGGATGCAAGTAGGTCTTTAAATAACTCACTTAGGTTTTTTTTAATAGAATAGAGACATAGTAATAGAAGCCACTGTGCACAGATGAAAAGCAGGAGAAAGTTGTTTTGAATAACATATATTGGTTTAAAGTACAGTAAAACCTTGGTTTACGAGTACCTTGGTCTACGAGTGTTTTGCAAGATGAGCAGATATAATCAATTTTGCCTTGATCAACAAGCAGTGTCTTGCAATATGAGCACTGGAACAAGCCACATGATCACACTTGAGCCCAGTGGTGGTTCTCTCTCTCCCCTCCCTGCTGAATTGTGGGTGATTGCCTGGAATATTCTGTCTCAGGCAGCCTCAAAAGCAGAGGGAGGAGAGAGGAAGGGAAGGCTGTTTGCCAGCTCCCTCCCTCTGGGAAGGAAGGAAAAATGGCCGGTTAGTGGGTGCTGGCAGGCAGTGCAGCTTCCTCTTGTCTCCCTCACACAGGCCACAAAGGTTTTCAAAGGTGAGTGCCAGTTAGGGTTTTGTTTTATTTTCTTTAAATTTATGTGTTTGTTTAATTTGTGTTATTTTTCTTTACATTTTGTATTTTCTTCACTATTTTATATTATACTGCAGTATTGTAATCATTTTATATGAATATTTTTGGGATGGATAACCAATCATTTGATCTTCCATTATTTCTTATGGGGAAATTTGCTTTGGATTACGAGCATGTTTCCAGAATGAATTATGCTCGTAAATCAAGGTTTAACTGTAATATGTTTTGGTTTTGCTTAGAGAAAGGTTGATACCTCTTAGAACCTAGCAGTGCACCTGAATGAAATGTGCTTATAAAGTAGGGATGGGATATATGTAATCCTTCAGATATTGATTGGATTATAGTGACCATCATCTGTCAGTATTGACTGTGCTGACTGAAATGGATGGCATATGTAGTCCAATAACATCTTCAGGTCTCATGGTTCCCAGTCCCTGAGCTCCATAAGAAATTCTTTGTCTCCAGCTGTCTCTTTCTCTCTCTCTTTTCTTACTTAGGTCAGCCTTACAACCAGCTGGCCATTTTAGCATCCTCCAAAGGAGATCACCTGACCACAATTTTCTACTACTGCAGAAGTATTGCTGTGAAATTCCCTTTCCCAGCTGCCTCTACTAATTTACAAAAAGCACTTTCTAAAGCACTGGAAAGGTGAGATGATTGCAATCTATTTAGTGAGCTTTAGGGTGACAGTTGGGATCAGATTATAGATATTTCTCCCACAAGACTGATAGATCGATATATCTGCCTCTTTGTGTAAATGCATCTCAAAGACACAAGTTACCAGTAAGTAGTTATGTTTCTCTTGTGTCCCTTTAACAGTCTAGATCAGTGGTTTTCAGTCTTGGGTTTCCAGATGTCATACTAAAACTCTGAGAAGCCTTCACCACTGATTATGCTGACCAAGATTTCTTGTAGTCCAGGACCATCTGGGGATCCAAGGTGGGGAACCATTGGTCTGAGATGAAGCACTCTGATTTATATTCTGCCAAGTGATTAGAAATTAGTTATTCATGTGAATAATGCCATTGTTTTCTGTTTAATTTATTAGCCTTTATGTTTAGATGGGAATTTGGCAGACATATGTACGTACACGTATTTTGCTTCTTTGTGTAGACAAATGGGATTGGAATGAGAGAACAATAGCCATTTTTGTTTATTATAATCTAGATTGGGAATGGTCATCTGGTGGTCTGTGGGGTATGTCACTCCTTAAACAACTCTTGTGTAAAAGCTTTGCATGTTAATGTACATTTTTGTGTAAATGTGCATCTGTGAAGCACGTTCTGTTATCTAAAGTACAAATGGGCAAGAACCAGTGGATTGACAGTTCATGTTGTTTTGGCAAGTGGCCCAACAGGTGTTCTGTGGTTTGGTGCCACATCCCCTCTGGCAGATACTTGCTGGTTTCCTGTCCTGTCTCCTCCAGGCACTGCCTTTGATTGGGTGTGCTCCAGAGGGGTTGGGGAGTCGAATAAAGGAACCACCATTGGCAATTTGTGACCATCTCTAGTATGGAGCCAGTGTTTTATTGCTATTATTTGTTGATTGAGTTTTAGAAAATATAGTATACTCTTAGGCTAAACTAACTGCCTGACATTAATCTATCAAATAACTAACTTGTTTTCATGTACAGGATTCTAAGTATTAATATTGAAGTTATCTTCATTGCAATAATATTGTGAAAAGCTGTCAGTCACAGCAATTTTATTTCTGCTGTTTCATACTAACGTCCTTTAGCATATTTTCATGCAATCAAAAGCACATTTTCCTGTTCCAAACATGTATTTAAAAAGACTGATACACGCTTTTAAAAATCTTTTAATTATAGTCGTGATGAGGTGAAGACTCAGTGGGGAGTGTCTGATTTCATTAAGGCTTTTATAAAATTCCATGGCCATGTGTATCTTAGTAAGAACTTGGAGAAACTGAATCCTCTTCGTGAGAAATTAGAAGAGCAGTTTAAGGTTGGTATCCCAAAAGATTCTCTGTTTTTCCTGTTGAATTAACATTTGTGTCAGAACAAATGGGCCCCTTCCTCCCAACGATTTCTCTGTAACATTTGGTGAGAGCATCTGAGTCTGTATTTCTTACTTTACTGAAATAATGTTGATAATGGGCATGGAGGACAATATTTTCCATCACGGCACTTGTCTTGTGGAATATTCCAACCAGGGAAATCCAGTGAAAGACAGCTTTGATTTGCTTCATCTAGTAAAGATTCAGCTTTTTCTGCTAGCTTTCCAAATGATCAGATAAACTGATATATGTACTCCTACACACTGACTTGTTTTAAAAAAATTGTTTTTAGAATGCCTAAATTTTACTTTGTTGAATTGATGATTGCCACTTTGATTAGCAGTCTTCTTTTGAAAATTGAGTTGTAAGTACATTTAAATAAATGTCTGAGTAAACATGAAGTACACAAACCAAAGGAGAAAAAGAGAGTGCATTTTAGATATGTGTATTAGAAAATGTAGGAATGAGTACTGATGCCAAGGCTTTGTGATAATGATAATGAAGTTGCCCTAACCTTGCTCTAGGAAAGACTGAAATGTAAATGAAATGAAGTCACATTTGTCTATATTGCATTCTTGGTCTTAATGCAGTAATACTGCCTGCAGCAGTGTTTTGTTCAGCCTGGACTAGGGAATAAGGAAGAGTATTACAATACTGGATGCCCACTGTGTCATAATGGATAGAGTGATGGACTAGGATTCTGGTGACCAGGATGTGACTCCTCCTCATTCAGCAATGGAAACTCGCTAGAGGTTGGCTGGGATGGAACTGTGGTAACGTTACTCCATAAATATCTCACGTACCTTGAAAGCCATATTAGGATCTCAATAAGTTGGTTCTAACTTGACTGCCCTCAACAACAACACATGGCAGTACCAGTACACAGGTGAGAGCTTTGCATGGGTATGAGCATCTGTTTTGCCACAGGCATTTGTTCTTTTGGATCCAATGCTGTGACACAGCAGTGAATAGAACGGGCTAGAACATGTGATACAGAGAAGAGGGAAAGAGAAAAATTAAATACAGTAAATTAAGTATACAGCAGAAAGCAATAGTAGCCAAAGCCTAAGGGAGTAACTTTGATGTGAAAATATGAAACAGAAAGCTGCAACCTGAAACTCCTTCTGCCCCAGGACTGCCTTGAAGCTATGATGGGATAGTTCCACTCTAAATGTCCACATCCCGTGGCCATAGGCACTGAATGCCACCTTCTGGACTGAAGCTCAGCACAGTCCCAAAATCCTGTAAGGCAGCTAACAGCTGCATTCCCAGTATAATCACAACACATTTCACTTTTTAATTAACACAGTGTTTAAAGAGTAACTTAGTGAAACTAAGTAACTTAGTGTAACTTAGTGAAATGAAGGAGTTTCCTAGTGGAAATGAAGGAGTTAAATACCTTGAGAGAGGTCTGGAACCAAGATCTCAATGAAGAGATAAAGAAAGAAGACTGGATGAAAATTTGGAATATGAGAATTTTGAGATCATTATTGGTCAGGATAAAAGAAAACTATTTTAAATTGATTTCTAGATGGTATTTAACCCCAATTAGACTGAATAGAAGGAATCCTGGTTACTCTAAGGTATGCTGGAAATGTGAAAAAAAGCTTGGCACATATCTGCATCTTTGGTGGGAATGCGAAATAGTTCAAAAGTTCTGGAAAAAAGTGTTTCTAGAGCTAAGTAATATGATTAAGATAGACATAGATTGTAATCCAGAGATAGCATTATTATCATTGTTAACAAGCAAAGATTACAATGTTACAACAAAGGAACTAATAGGAAATCTTATGACAGCTGCTAGATTAATCATAGCAAAAAACTGGAAGTCAAAACTAGAACTTAAGATGGAAGACTGGTATAACGAACTTTGGGATATAGCTATAAACGATAAATTGTCTTGCAGTTTAAAGGTTAAACGAGGAGAAATGAAAAAAGACGTTTTCTACGATATCTGGGGTAAATTTATAGATTATTTATTAGTCGAAGGAAAGGGGAAAGAGTCCACGAATATTTCACGACAATTCTGGAGAAGAGGACTTTAAGAAGATTACTAGAACAATAGAAAACTGAGCAACGAAGAAGAACGCATGGATGGTCCCGTGGGGTGGGGGTACACTTATATTGTTAATTGTAGTTCTTTATTTCTTATGTTGTTTGTATGTAGCTTAAAATTTAATAAAAAAACACAAAAAGAGTAACTTAGTAACTGAAGTATATAGATAAGGAGATGCCTTGCTGATTGGAAAATGGATAATATTTGTATCCTCAAGGAACTTAGTTAATGGGCGAATTGGTACTATGTTGACACATATTCTTCTCAGACTGTCCAAGCTGCTTGGAAGAGTAGCAAAATGTTTCAGTCTCAAAAGAAAAGAAGTCCAGTCGCTATGATTCAGCTTCCAGATAACTTTACCAGGATGACGGAGCACCTTCACAGGCATACTCTTCTCAGAGAGTTATTTGACAAGTTAAGAAAAGGGACACGTGAAGCAAAATAAAACTGCAAAATAGCACTGTGCAACAGATCTAATTTCTACTTGAACTAAGAAAGGCTTGCAAAGGGCAAAGGTCTATACAAAATATAGATAGATAGATAGATAGCCTTTTCAAAATGCACAGAAGCATCAGTATAAGAGCTTGGCCATCGAGGAAGACTGGGGCACACCACTGCCACTCCTGGCAATCCTGTAGTTTTCTGTTCATGACAATCAACATCATCAAAGTAATCTTTACATCTAGAAGTTCTACTTGGAATCATGGACTCCAAAGACCATTGTAGCAAGCTTTGTTTTCTACTCTGCAATGGATGCACATGCATGCACACATGCACAATGTTGCTTTCTGGATGAGGCTCAGTGTGGCACAATACACTAAATTAGGCAGGTATATTTTCTTAATCATGCAACGGTCAGTAAAGCATTGGAATGAGCAGTGGGCCTTTTGTTATGGCAAGGTTTATGTGAAAGGATGATTTTTTTCATTATGGGGGCTCCTACTTTTTGGCCATGCTGGAGTGTGATTTGAGCTTGGATGATCATATAAAATATGTCTGCTGTATAGCAGTTGATAGACAAGGAGTTGTTTAAAGCTGAGTCGTTTTGGAAAAATAAAACCTACTTTCTTCCTTTTCTTTACAGAGGCTGTTGTTCCAAAAAAACTTTAATTCTCAGCAACTAGTCCACATTGCTGTGATCAACCTGTTCCAGTTGCATCACTTGCGTGATTTCAGCAATGAGACTGAACAGCACAGTTACAGCCAGGACGAACAGCTCTGCTGGACGCAGTTGCTGGCACTCTTCAGTAAGTACCAGTTGCTTCAGGGAACAACCATGCAAGCATCTTACTGCTTTTCAAGGTTTTAAAATTTCTTTTTTCCTCCCTGATGGTGGTGACCTTTTTTCAGTTGATGTTTGTTTAATTCTTCCACAGTTTCCCTGATAGTTTGTCTCTTCTCTGTTAACCCCTACATTAACAATGCTGAGGGATTCTGTTAATGTTGGGAAGGAGGGTTTGAAATTCCTTTGGTATCAATCTTTCTACCTCATTCTTATCTACGGGGATCTGGAAACATAAGTACAAATGTCACTACTAGAGTAGCGAAGGAGTTGACCCATGGATTCTCACTGATTCATTTATTGCAGAGCAGATCACCCAGCGGTCAACTTCGACCCATCCAGCGAGGATGTCGCAGGTGCACTCGCTACGGGTGGCCATGCCCAGAGAGGCCCGGAAAACCTCTACCCGGAGCCGGGCCTTCTCTGTGGCAGGCCCTTCCTTATGGAACCATCTACCGAACGAAGTGTGCCTTGCACAGCCCCTGCCAGCCTTTCGGAAGGCTTTAAAAACGATGCTCTTCCGTGAGGTGTTTGGTGACTTAATTTAATTGTTTTTCCTCCCGCTATCTGCTTCCCATTCTTATGTTAGGGCTGTATTTTATACCGTCTGTTCAATTGTTGTTATTTGTTTGTTTGGTTATTGCCTGATTTATTCTGTTGTGAACCGCCTGGAGTTCCTCTGGGAAGACGGGCGGTATACGAATCTTAAAATAAATAAATAAATAAATAAATTATGACTTATTATGCTAGACAGCAGGATTTTAACCCTTTTGATTGTAAGGGCAAATTACAGATTGCCTTAGAACTCTCAGAGCACAATAATTTTGAAGAAAGGTCATCCAAAGAGGAAGGTGATTGCTTAGGGAAGGATGAGTCCCAGAAAGATCAGAAGCTTCCTTGCAGATTATCTTCTTTGTCGAGTAACTGAGATGTGCACCTCATATCTATAATATAATTATTGAGTCACATTGAGTATATAAAATTACTGGCATGTTTCCACTGAATCTACTGGTGTGATAGTTCATAGTAATGCTACTTTTAGTCTATCTGGCTTACATGGCTATCATTCAGTGGCTCCAGCGCAATGATTGGAAAATTGGAGTGTCACAAATACTGATTTTTTTTTCATGACACAGTTCTTTTTGCATTTAAATGCAATCAGTGTGAATCATGTGAGATGGGCTGGAATCCTGCCATCACTGTATCTCCCTTTCCTATATTGGAAAAGCTGGAAGTCTGGTGTGGGTATGTAGCCTCCCTGTGCATTTTAGAATCTTCCGTTTAGCGGCTTCTGTAACATTCATGGTACTTACAGGAACACTTCATACCTTCCCCTTACAGTATGTAGAAAAGTGATAAAGCAGGGGTGAAATTCACAGGTACTCTCTAACTCTTGTGTGAGTTACTTCCTACAAAGATCACTATCCTGTCTTCTACCTAAAATGTCACTGTATCTCCAACTTTGACCATGTAATGCCTTGGCTCTTGTCTATCTCAGTGTTCTCCATAGTGGTTAATTTTTGTTTATAAGTGCTTTTTAATTTTTGTTCAACTAAGGGAGTCTAACAAGATTGCCTCCTTCATCTCTCAAAGAGAGTTCCGTAGCCAAATGCCAGCATCGCCATTCATTGTGGAAGTATGGCATGTCATCTCTTTGTTCTTCCTAGCGTCTTTTCTTGGAATCTTGTGCAAGTGCCCACTCCAGAATGATTTCCAGGAAGAGTCTTGGGTTTCTTATCCCCTCCCTGCACTTAAAGTCTCAATGGACTGGCTGAAACTGAGACCCAGCGTATTTCAGGAGCCTGCAGTTGATGAAAGACAGTAGTGAGTCTTTGCTAATTTTTGTCTGTTTTCCTGCTGTTTGGATAAAGTTTGGATAAAGAATTTGTTATAGATGTGCAGCTTAGAGGGAATATTGCTGACCTCTCCTGTAATGACAACTAGACAGTGTGAAGCTGTTTTATCACTTTGAATTGCTGGATAAATGGTCACTGTTTATGACCGAAGCTTGGTTGCATATTGTGCTAAATCAGGGATGGGTATCACATTGGCAGTACTTCTGAAATTCTGGAGCAAACCACAAACCTCCAATCAAAATAACCCCTTTTTTCTGGTTGATTCAAACCACTTGGTGAGGGATGAGGTGGAGTTGCTGGTAGGTTCTGGTAAGAATCTTTTAACCCCTGGGCCTAGGTTGTTGCCTGCTCCTATTCTAAAAGATTTGCATCTATGGCAAACGTATTTAAATATTGTCTGGGTGGGGCTAGGTTCTGTGGTGCTGGAAAGCATTCCTGAGAGGCAGCCTGTGAAGAGCATAATGGGTAGGGAGTATGCAACACCCTTATGCTCCACAGTGCCAGAGACCTTAGCACAATACAGCCAGTTAATCTCCCTTGAGATGCAGAAATGAAGGAACTATTTCTCATTTATCCACCTCTTGTAAGTTGTATCAAACATGTAAGATGGCCAGGGGAGGTGTGGGAAGAGTTCCAGGAATGTAGGCTGAGGCGGTTTGCAGCAGGGTTTGGAGTTTTGTAAACCAAAATATATAAAAAACCCATCCATAGTCCCATTTAGTTGCTTAAACTAGAGCTTATACAAGATATCTGCTTCTTAGAACATAATAATGGTTGTTCACAGCTCTTAGCTTGGTATTTAATTGATGTTTTCTAGACCCAGCATTCTCCTCCTTCAGATTCTGTCAACAGAATCTCCACACCTCAATGTCTAACCTACTGAGCTATGTTCCACCCCTATTCTTAAAATCCCCCCACCCCTTTAAATAGACCCAGCATGTCATACTGCAGAATTCTTGCAGATTATTGCTGTCTGAAAAACTAACCCCAACATTAGGGACTTGAGAACAAGATTGACTTCTGTCATAATCTGTTGTGTGGAGCAGTTAGTGTTTAAGAAGCTGATATAAACAGGAGTCCAATGCTTTCCTAAGCAAGCAGAACTGCTGTTTCCTTGAATGAGAAACTCAAGAAGGTATGCAGGTATAGCATTGCATTCTGCTGGCATCAACAAGGCTTGCTTGGCCCTGGCTTTGCAAATGTTGGTTAGCTCTTAAGGCCAATTCAACCGGTGTAATTTTTAGAAAAGTTAAAGTAAAAAAATTGTTTGTAGATATGTTTATCCCACCTTTCTAGGATGGCTTACAAGAAAGTTATGATGACAGGAATATAACTAAAATATAGAGTTGAATTCAAACTCTAGGGCACCAAACAAAAACAATTAAAAGATTCTAATAGCAAGGGAAATAGAGTTTTTCACATTGTTTCACAATAATATCAATACCATATTTTTCCATCTATAAGACACTGCCTTTTATTAATGACCCCACTTTTTAGATCCCCAACTAAATAAAATTAATAAAACCTCCTTGAGGTCTCCTCCACCCCCACCCCACTGTTACCTTTAATTTCCCAGTTCTAAACACTTTTCTTGGCTTTGGTGAGTTTATTTTTTGCAGAATCAGGCTGTCAGGCTTGAGCAGCCCATTAAGAAATGCCTTTTCACACACACACACACACACACACACACACACACACACACACACACACACACACACACACACACACACACACACACACACACACACACACACACACACACACACACAAAAGTATAGCTTTTTTCCCCTTTCCGTTCTGGAGTCTGATCCTGCAAAAAACAAACTCACCAAAGCCGAGAGGAGTGTTTAGAATGGGAAATGAAAGAAAGCTGTGGGGGTGATCATACAAAAAACAAACCATGGAGGGAAAAAGCAAGGTGAGTTTGGGTTCTCCTCCACTCCACCCCACCCCAAAGGCTTACTTCCATGTATACCACACCCCTTAATTTTTGGTGTCATGATTTTAGAAAAAAATAGCATGGTATACACAGAAAAATACGATATATACAGGATAGCACAAACCAAGCACAGTTATTGAAATTTTGCAGTACCCTTAGACAGTGTAAAATTGTGTATGTAATGCATTTTAATTAAAACAATGAATGAAAATGCTGCACATCCAAGCTGTTGGCTATATGAATGATCATATGTGGTTGGAAATTGCCAGAGATTTCCCTTGAACTTCCGTAGGAATCGCATACTGTAAGAGTGTGAAGTAGAACACATGGCTTTCAAGGGAACTGTACGTTAGACTGATTAGTTCCAAAGAAAGAGGAAACCCATCATTCCCTTGCTTTCTGTATGTATATATACATGCTGGAGTAGAAGAAAAGCAAGTGCTCACTTTTGGGTGAAACTAAGAAGGTGATGATGCATAGCACCATGGGCACAGTGAGTTTTTTTTTAAGAAAAGTACAGTAATACCTTGGTTAACAAGTGTTTTACAAGACAAGCAACTATCAATTTTGCATTAAGTACAGCACTAGAGAAAGTCACATGATCACAAGTGAACCAATGGTGGCTTTCTCCCTCCCTGCTCTATATCTGAAGAAGTGGATGTGTCCACAAAACGTTATATTAAAATAGGAAAGTTAGTCTTTAAGGTGACACATGTTTTTGTGTCTTTTTATTTTTGCCTGCAATTCTTGAAAGGACTAACATGGCTACCCTCTCTGAAACTTGCTCTGTTGTGGGTGATTGTCTTGATCATTCCCTATCAGGCAAGCCTCCAAGGTGGAGGGAGGAGAGAGAAACAGAGTTTTCCTTTGCACCAGCCAGGGACGTTTTTAAAGGAGAGGATTATTAGGATTTTGTTTTCTTTATATTCATTTTTTTATTTAATTTGCTTTCAACATTATTTCCTATTTTTCAAACCATTTCTAGTCATGGGGCAGCTAGTCAAGTATGCATAGACCTTACAAATTGCACTTTATTATTGCCACAGGTAAAATCCAGTTGTTAGTCCCAAGCAGAGCAGATTCTGCAGCCAGGTACCTAAACCAAAGTGTGGACATGGACTTCTAGCCAACTTCTTTTGTGAGCTTTGGCATTTTGTGCGTATAGTATGTGGTCTATAGGACCCACAGAATGAATCATCTGAGTTTCCATTATTTCTTATCCTCTGATATAAGAGTGTTTTGGTTTACAAGCATGTTTCCGGATCAAATTATGCTCACAAACCAAGGTATTGCTGTATTGCCAATGCAGCTTTTAGAGAGAATTGGTGGTCTTGATATATGGAAAATGGGGACTGATCAGGTATGAGGGGAAGTAAAGAAGTATTGGAAGGTGTAGTGGGAAAGATATTAAATGTCATACTCTTATTGTCCTACAGCATTTGGCCTTGGATGATCTCCCTTCTAAACAGTTTCCAACCTCATGAGGAAGACCTGTCCTGCCATAACAGTATGGATACTCCTTTATCAAATAGTCTGTGATAATGTGTTTAAAAGAAGAATGGGATTGAGGGGGGAATGAAGCACCTTCCAGCACTTAACTGCCCATGTTGTTGTAAACCAAACTGAATGTGAAAGCTGTGGGCATCATTTTATTTTCATTATCATGACTTCTCAAAAATAGTTCCCCATTTCTAATGATTTATGAGCTATTATACAGTATAAACAGTATGTACAGATTGTATATATGAATGGAAACTTAAGGTAAAGGTCCCCCACACACACACACATGCGTGGTAGTCATGTCCAACTCTAGGGGCAGTGCTCATCTCCATATTTAAGCCGAAGGGCCAGTGTTGTGCAAGACCTTGGCCACGTGGCTGACATGGCTGCAAGGAAACATTGTTTTACCTTCCTGCTTTTTATGGCGGTACCTATTTATCTACTTGCATTGACATGCTTTCGAAGTGTTAGGTTGGCAGGAGCTGGGGTTATCAGTGGGAACTCGCTCTGCTGCATGACACCTGGGATTTGAACCGCCGAGCTGCCAACTTTGCAGTCAACAGTTTCGGAGCCTTAGTCCGCTGAGCCACCACACGCCCCATAATGGAAACTTACCCCTCTCCAAACATTTCAGAGTACAGCTCCCACAGTTGCTCACCACAGACCATGCTCAGTGAGGCAGATGGGGGGGGGGGTTTGCAACCTAAAACATCTGGAAGACCAAAGATTCCCCATCTGTAGTTTGGATTCTCTGCTTCTTTCTCCTTAGCTTTCTTGCCTGCACTGCTGTTGAACCCAGGCGGTGGTCACAAGCCCCATGACGTACCTAAGACATTGTATTACAAGGCACGATAGTGTTGTTGGCAGTCTTTCAGTAAATGCTGGAGTGATACTTGTGAGTTAAGGGTTAACGTTCCTTGATTTTCTCATATAAATCAGTGGGTCTTGAAAGTGTGTCACTCAAATGAATTGGATATTCATCTATCAGTAGGCTAAACCACCAGCTAATGAGTAATGAATGCAGTCCTGCACATTTATTCATCTTTTTCTGTCATTATTCATAGCCACCCCTCTTCCAGAGGAGTTTGAGCTGCAAGGATTCTTAGCCCTGAGACCCTCCTTCAGGTAAGTGACTCCTAGGGACAGCAACCTACTCTTTTTGACAGGCTGTATTCATCAGCATTACTTGAAGACTTGTATCCAGTGGCAGTTAAGTCAGCTTCCTTGTTGATATCACCAAAGTACCAGACTTGTTCCAACTCCTTCAGTGACCCCTGTGTTTCCTTTATTCAAACATTTATGATCTCAATTGACCTGCCTCAAATTTGTACCCATTCTAACATACATAATATGTGATCTGTTAAAAGAAGTCTGGAGAAGTACTTTCATGAAGTAAATGTGAAAAAGGAATATATTGACAGTTTCCATTTATGATAGAAGTGACTTTCCTTGCTTGAACCTGATAGAGTTTTTGCTTTGAAAACACAGCTACACCGATTGTCGTTGTTGAGATTGTTGTGTGATGCCCAGTCCCTCCTGATTTATGACATGCCTACCAACTAGCAGCTTCTACAATGTTATGTTATGGACATCCTTGCTATCTTGGATTATCTTTCACAATGGCATATGCTATCTTCCTTGGTTGAGGAAGATAACTACAGCAGCTAAAGAAATCTTAATACAGTGGTACCTTGTATAAAGGAATTAATTCGTTCCAAATGAAATTATGTTAAGCAAATTTTCCTTTACACAAATTCCCATAGGAATGCATTGAAAATGGAGTAATCCCATTTTTATGTTGTACATATTCTCCCCATAGACAATTATGTTAAGCAAATTTCCCCTATCTCCAGAGTTTTTTATGCTGTACAGATTTTATGTTATACAAGTTGTTTGTTATATAAGGGTCCACTGTATATGCTCTTGGGAGCTGTTCTGGTTGCACGTTTAGAGGCAACAATATTGTGGGGAAGTACTGGTGGTACCAAGGGGTCTGCTAGTTGACTGTGTTGGAGAGCAATAATGAGAGCTGGTTCATTCTACTGGCCCTTGAGTAGAGCTAGTTTTATTTTAGCAGCAGAACAAAACTGTATTTTTAGGAATTAGTGTAGCAGGTGGGTAGGAAACAACAGCATCAGAGTATCAGACTGATACTCCAAACATTACAGAGTAACAGAGTATCAGACTGTTGTACTAAATAAAATATATTTTTGTTCCAACAAAATCAAACCCATCCCCTTTGATGTGTTTCTTAGGAGTTTCTTGGGTAGTCTTATCTGTGTTAGTCTGTTACAGCAAAACAGAGAAAAGTTTTGTTAGAAACCAACAAGTGTCATTTGGCCAGAGAAATGCCAAATGAAACTTGTTAGTCTCGGAGGTACACAAGACACGTAGCTTGAAGGGGAAAATGGTTATGGGTTTTTAAAAAGGTAGATCATACCTGAGATTTAAGGGTTGTCACATACTTCTTTGCCTACAGCATTCTTCATCTGAAGCAAGTTTTTTGAGACTAGCCACAGCCTACAATATTTTCTGTTGTTCAAGACCAGGGAGAGTCAGTGTTTGAATAAATAGATATGAGAGTAGATTTTACAGCATGTTGTCACCTTAAAGCAAGTGAGATGTTGGGTGCTTTGTAACTGTGTTGTTTATATCTATAGTACCTACTGTTACATTTTATTCATTGTTAGTTAACAGTTCAGCAATTTGGCATTGTTTTGGACTTTCCTGTTTCTTCTTCTGTTCATTTTTTGCTTTAGTTTTGTTCTGTTTTATTTTATTTATTTTACTTATTTTTTGGAAATTGGACAGCTCTACATCAGTCATGTTTAATTTTGTTCTTACTAAATAAATTACCCAACTATAGGTTTTGAACAGAACATGTTTGACAAGTCTCTATCCTAAGGGACTTGCAATCTGAAAATAGACAAAAAGTTTTACAATAGTATGAGATTTTGTCCCTTACTCTGAAAAACAAGAATATTATATGACCACTTATCTAAAAAATGCTACTAAATTATGATTGAATTACAGCCTTCTTGAGTTCTGTGTGTATAGTTTTGTCCTGCCAATTAAACTTTCTGGTAGAATTAACTGTGACTTAGTGCTGGTCTCATGTACTGATTGTACCTGACTTTCCCAACTCTGATTTATGTCAACTAGGAACTTGGATTTCTCCAAAGGACATCAAGGGATTACTGGAGATAAGGAAGGGCAGCATCGACACATACGGCAGCAACGCCTGATCTTTGTGGGCAAATGGATTGCTGACAACCAGCCAAGGTATCTTTCTGCTCAGTTGCTGGCGTCATCCTTCACCCTCCTGTTCATGATATTTTCCTTGCCCTTCAATAGGCTGCTGCTTGTTGATAATAGGTGTTGTATGTTTAAAGCTGAAATGAAGATGTGTGGTTAAACCACTGCATTTTACATTGTATAAGACATTGTGTGGAAATATGGTAATCATGCCAGGCAGTTACCAAAATGTGTATATATCATATTAAATACCATCACTTTTAAGATGCAGACAGCTATTCCAGGTGTGGAGCTCTTAAAGCAATGTTGAAAGTCTTCCTTGAATTAATTTGGCTGGCGTTAATCTTGATATTGAATTTGATGTTATAACTTATTTTGAATTGCTTCATATGTATAGAGGAGACAAGCATGAACAAAGCAGACTCATCTAACTACTACTTAATGTTGCCTAAGACACTTGCTTTAGCTATAGTATATCACAGAAGTGAGTACACCTCCTCACATTTCATAAATATTTTACTATCTCTTTTCATGTGATAACAGTGAAGAAATGACACTTAGCTACAATATAAAGCAGTGAGTATACAGCTTGTATAACAGTGTAAATGTGATGTCCCCTCAAAATAACGCAACCCCCAACCCATCTCTAAACCGGTGGCAACAAAAGTGAGTACACCCCTAAGTGACAATGTACAAATTGGGCCCAAGTAGCCATTTAACCTCCCTGGTGTCATGAGACCAGTTAGAATCACAAGGTCTCAGGTGTGAAGGGGGAGCAGGTGTTATTGCTCTCACTCTCTCATAGTAGTCAGTTGAAGTTCCACATGGCACCTCATGGTAATGAACTATCAGAGGAACTGGGGGAAAAGAACGTTGGCATTATGTAAACATGACTTAGGCCAGTAGTCATGAACCAATCCAGATGTTTTGGACCAGAATTCCGAGCCTGGATAGCCAATGACAAGGGACTCTGGGAATTGTGGTCCAAAACACTTGAGTGCCGAAGGCTTGCCATCACTGGCCTGGGCTATAAGCTAATTGCCAAGATCCTGAAACTGAACTGCAGCACGGTGGCCAAGACCATACAGCAGTTTAACAGGACAGGTTACACTCAGAACAGGCCTCGCCATGGTCGACCGAAGAAGTTGAGTGCCCATGCTCAGCATCATATCCAAAGGTTGGCTTTGGGAAATAGACATATGAGTGCTGCCAGTTTTGCTGTAGAGGTTGAAGGGTTAAGGAGTCAGCCTGTCAGACCATATGCGGCACATGGCATCAAAATGGTTTGCAGGGCTGTTGTCCCAGAAGGAAGCTTCTTCTAAAGATGATGCACAAGGAAGCCCGCATACAGTTTGCAACAGACAAGCAGACTAAGGACATGGATTTCTGGAACCATGTCCTGTGGTCCGATAAGACCAAGATCAACTTATTTGGTTCAGATGGTGTCAAGCATGTGTGGTGGCAACCAGGTGAGGAGTACAAAGACAAGTGTGTCATGCCTACAGTCAAGTATGGTGGTGGGAGTGTCACGGTTTGGGGCTGCATGAGTGCTGCAGGCACTGGGGAGATACAGTTGAATGAGGGAACCATGAATGCCAACATGTACTGTGACACACTGAAGCAGAGCATGATCCCTTCCCTTCAGAGACTGGGCTGCAGGGCAGTATTCCAACATGATAACGACCCCAAACACACTTCCAAAATGACCACTGCTTTGCTAAAGAAGCTGAGGGTAAAGGTGATGGACTGGCCAAGCATGTCTCCAGACCTCAACCCTATCTGTTGAGCGTCCTGGAACAGAAGGTGGAGCTCTGTAACATCATCATGGATGAGCTGAAGAGGACTCCAGTGACAGCCTGTGAAGTTCTGGTGAAAGAGGGTTAAAGCAGTGCTGAAAAATAATGGTGGCCACACAAAATATTGACACTTTGTGCCCAATTTGGACATTGTCACTTAGGGGTGTACTCACTTTTGTTGCCAGCCGTTTAGACATTAATGGCTGTGTTGAGTTATTTTGAGGGGACAGCACATTTACACTGTTATACAAGCTATATACTCAGTGCTTTACACTGTAGCCAAGTGTCATTTCTTCACTGTTGTCACTTGAAAAGATATACTAAAACATTTATGAAATGTGAGGCGGTGTACTCACTTCTATGATATATTGTACTTCTACCAGAATTTTTTATTGTACAATATGGAAGCTGACTTTGCAATTGGCATTAGGATTTAAGTGATGCAACTGGGAAAAGTGACATGTGGTGTACAAAACAAACTAGGTAGTATGCAATATGTAGATTTGACTGTGCTAGTCCAAATTTCTTGAAACTGTGACCCTCCCCCCTAGTTAGTTAGATAGAAAGAAACATGCAGGTGGTTTTATACTTTGGGAAAGAAGCATTTGAATATTTATTTTGATGAGTTTTTCCTTCACATAGCTTAAGTAGTGGACAAGAAAACAACCAATCCAATTTTTTATGCTTTGACAATCTTTTCTGTATGATGAAAATGCAACTTTTGTGTACTGCACATATGTATATTCAGTTTTCTAATTGACAATTATTTTGAATATTAGAATAATTAGAAGGCAAATCAGGGATGGCAATAGAATTATGGATAAGAGCACTAGAATAGTCTCCAAATTTGTGCCTGGGTAGTTGGGCATGTAAGCAAACTCATTTGAATCATGCATGCACTCACACTGCCACCACTAAATTTTTATTTTTCTGCTAATCTTAAAAGAAACGAAATCAAAGTACTAGGAAGAAAAATAGCTCTCCTGAAGTGGTGACCTGTTTGTTCCAACAGCGCAGACCAGGCAAATTAGCGTTAGCCTTGTAAAGTGGGTACATTAATTTCCTACAGTTTGAAAATTAAGTTGAGATATCAGTGTGGCTTTCAAACCTTTCATACAGTTCAAACCTGAGGTGAAGTCTGGAGGTTATTCTCCAGAAACCTAGAAACTATAAATGTTTTTTTCAGGATTATTCAGCATTCTGAACCCCCCCTCTTGTTTTGCTTCTGCATTGGGGGCAGTTTGTCTCTGAAAATTTGACATGGAATCTGTTTTTGTTTTCTCTTAAAGGTTGATCCAGTGTGAGAATGAAGTTGGGAAACTCCTGTTTTTGACAGCTATTCCAGAATTGCTACTCGATGAGCATAGTGAAACCAAACAGAACAATGTTCTGCAGGAAGCATCGGAGCCACAGTTTGTAGATGGAAGCCCAGGACTTAAGTCGGTGCTGTCGACAGGTCGAAGCCTGAGCAGCAGCTGCGATGGAGGAGATAAGCCAATGGTGACATTCAAAGAGAATATTAAACCCCGAGAGGTCAACAGGGAGCCAAGCCGAAGCTATCTGACTAAGGAAGTGGGTAGGGAAAGAAGGGACTACAGCAAAGGAGTCGCAACCAATAAAAATGAGGGGAAGAAGGATAACAACAACAAAAGGAAGAATGAAATCAAGAAGTGTGGCATGGAAAAGATGCAAGAAGCAGGGAAGCAGAACGTTGCAGTGCAGGTATGGTTTTAGACCGAGCGTTGTCTGTGTCAAATTGTTGACATACCTATTTGAATTCATTATAGGCCTGCCATGCCATGCTCCCGAAACATTGTACACATTGGTGTGACTGGCACAAGTTAGCTTTAGCTGGTTTAGTATCTGTTTATTTGCTTATTTTAGTATTCAATATTTTAATCTTGTATTACTGTAAACTGCCTGGAGTTGCTTTTGGAAGACTAGATAGATAGATAGATAGATAGATAGATAGATAGATAGATAGATAGATAGAAAGTGGTAGCCATTGTTTGAAGGCAAGAGGGACTGGTTTTAATGTAGTACACTTTGTAAAGATATTGGTTTGACCACCAGACACTCATGACATACACCTGCTGCTTGGCCTTTTTTCATCCTCCACTTTGCCCTGCCGTTCTGGTAAAGCGAGAATTGCTGTTTAACCTGTCTCACCTTTCTTGATAAGAAGGGCTAAGGACATGAGGCACAACAGCATTTTCCCTGGTACATTTTTGATCATGAGATGTGGTTAAGAGCTGGAATGAGCCACGGGTATATGTACAGGTAGAAGCCATTGGTGCAGTGCTTAAACGCCTGTACTGCAGCTAAAACCGTGCTCACCACCTGGGGTTCCTTCCCAGGTAGCCAGCTCAAGGCTGAATCAGCCTTCCATCCTTCCAACATCGGTGAAATGAGTACCCATTCTGCTGGGGGTGGGGGTGGGGCAATGTGTAGCCGGTATAATTAAATTGTAAACCACCCAGAGAGTGTTTTAAACACTATGGGGCAGTACATAAGGTGCATGGTTTGGTGTTTTTTGTTGTTGTTTGGTTTGGGTGTTTTTTTTTTTAACTTTTATATGTATGGTCCCTCCCACCTTAAAGGTTGTGAATTAACCCTATATACTGTAACTATTTTTTCTTTAAAAGCAGTTGTCTTCCCTTATTGGTGAATATTGCTGTTGATAACCCTTTTCTTTGAGATTTCCTTCTTAAAAGGATAATGTTTTAAAAATGTTAACAGTGTGGTTCTCTTGCTGCCTTTTGCAATGATGAAATATTTACTCCGTCTGTTGTCCGCAAAGATTTGCAGCCTGTTAATGGTCCCAGTTCTATTGCCTAAATAGTTCTCTTGCGTTAATGGGATCCGGTTATGCTTTTAAATATATTATTTAATTTTTTAAAAATATATAACTTAAGCCAAACGAACAAAAAGGGGTGGTGGACAAAGAGGAGGGGAGCAAGAAGGTACGGTATGTATAGAACTTGTGTAATTCGTCTCTCCCCTCCCCCCCAATAAAATAAAATAAAATAAAATAAAATAAAATAAAATGGCCTGGTTGTTGGTAGTTGTTCACAGGCAGGTTGATATGGGCATAAAAGAATGAAGTATTGTGAAGTGTTACATATCTCCTTTTGCAGCAAATATTGAAATCCCTCCAAGAAGGAGAGCTTCTGTTAGCTGGGAAAGAGCAGTGGATGTCTTGTGCTGGTTTATGCAGGCATATGGGTTTGGGTTTTTTTTTTTGTGTGTGTGTGTGTGAATTTATTGCTTATTTTATTTATTTAAAATATTTTATCCCTCTTTTTTTTTCTTAAAAAGGACCAAAGGTAGCTTACATCGTAAAAATGCAATATTTAAAGCTAAAACCAGTAAGTATACAAGTGCTAAAAAGAGTCAGACGCCACACTACAACACAGTAAACGGAAACAGTGCCAAAACCGCATTGAAAGGAGCAAGGCACAGCCGTCCACTTAACATCTCCAGTCAGGCAGCCAGTCACTGAGGGAGAGCTTGCCTGGAGAGAGAGACCTGCACTTCCATGCAGCAGGACAACAAGGATTGGGCCAGTCTGGCCTCCTGTGGGAGGGAGTTCCAAAGATTGGGAGCAGAAACAAAGAAGGGACGTCTCTGTGGCTCCATCAGGTGCACCTGTGGAGGTGGTGGGACCAAGGAAAAGGCCTCTCCTGATGACCTTGACCCACAAGCTGGCTCATAAAAAGGGAGGGGCAGTCCTCTGTGCAATACTGATTTATAAAGAGGATGACTTATAAAGAGGCTGGGTAATGCTAGCGTACTTTCTTTGACCCTGGTCCCCACCTGAAGACATTATTAAATGTAATGCTCATTTGCTCTCCATATGTAGGTTTAGGTTCATTGCTTAGAAAAGAGCCAGGACAGTTTTTGGCTGCCTAGGGATTTTCCTCCATGTTACATAATATTTTTGAAAGAGCAGGTGGGTGAACACATGCGTGTGCATGTGCGTGAGCGCATGCACACACACACACACAAGGGGGAGAGGAGTTTTTTCTGGATTTAAGGAGCTGCACAGTTCAAAGGGACTGAGCCACAGGCAGGCATTTGAGGCAAGGAGGATGAAAAGACTGCAGGAAAAAGAATGCATGAATAAAAAGCTGTATAGTATACCTGTATCCTCAAAGGAAAGGGTATTCATGGCAAAGTACATGACCTATACCACAAGCTGACACAAGCTTGGCATTTAGTGTCTAACCAGAACATTTTCTTTTAATCTCCAGCTGTAGTGATTCTTCCATAATCTTAAAATTCTCCTGTTCAGTCACTTAATTCTGCTATTTGTTAGCTAAGTGGCTTAATAAAATATAGCATTAAAGGCTTTCTTCTATTTCACTATTAAAGTAGTCTCTGGGCGGTTTACAATTTGAATCTATTGTAGTCAAAGTGGAAGGCTGAGAACCTTGAATGGGGATCATGCTTTTACTTGCAGTACAGGCGCAGGAGGCAATGAGGATAAGAGGACAATGAGGATAATTTTATTAAGACCAAGATCTTATGAGACTCTGCCTATAGATACTCCATGCAGTGAGGAAGAAGGATCTTGCCAACACACTGGATACACTCCTGTGACCTACCCTGGGCTTGTTGGGCTTTCTCATCTCTTCCATCTAGCTTTCAAATGTGAACTTCCAGCATGTAGTAGGCCTACCTCAAGGTGAGATGAGTGTGCCTGGAGAGTAGGTATAATTCCTCCAATGAAATTCGCTTTTGTCTTAGCAGAGTTGATTCAACGAGGCCTAACAAAGGGACAAAGATGAAATATTGATTCAATTTCTCTACAAAACTTGAATGGAAGGAAAATTTTAAAAGTCAGATAAAAGTAGATTTTTTTTTTTTGAAAAACATCCCACCTGTAAATTCCAATGCATGTCGTACACCTTAATAAATGAGTGTACTCTTCATAGACAGCCAATGGGGGTTAACGTAAATTAGTAACATTGCCACGTAATTCTGATCAGAAGATGTCCGCTCCTTTGTCAGAAACATGAACGCTAACCCTGAAGTAAAATATGCATTTTGGGAGCCTACTGTTAGACTTTCCTAGATAGGAATGAGGGACCTTACATGTCATGAACAAGACAGTTTGACCCAAACCAGTGATGTGGAAGTGTCACCACTGTTGTGTAAAGCTGAATTTATTCTCATTCCCCCACACACACACATGAGTAGAGGTTCCCATTATAGTTGTCTGTTGACTGTTCCAACTTGACCTGGCTAGAGAGGGGAGTGACAATAACTCTTGCAGTTCTACACACCTCAAAGCTATCAGCCCAGTTGTACAGAGAATCATCCTACCCTTTTCACCCTCCGGTATCCCAACCCTGGGAGTAAGCTTATGGCTTGTTTGTGAGCCTCCACATACTTAGGAAATGCACAGCAATCGCAGACCTCCGCTGGCTTCTCCAGCTTCGTGGTCAAGAGAGCAGCTGGGGCGGAGCGAGATACCAAGCATTGTTCTACCCTGTCGTTCTCTATTGGACTGGAAGGTCAGAGGGCTACATTCGTTTCTGTACCAGTCGGGGCTTTGGGAAAGAAGGAGATGCCTCTTCTACTAAGTAAACCTGCCATTTCAAGAAGTTATGGAGACCCCATCCATGTTAAAAATATGGCTATTCATATATATATGTATATTTAAAATTGTTTGTCTTCCTAGGTGAAATCCCAGACAGAGCTGAGGAAGACTCCTGTATCTGAAGCCAGGAAAACGCCAGTTACTCAGTCTCCAAACCAGGCCAACAACTCCCAGTTCATCCCCATCCATCACCCAGGAGCTTTCCCCCCACTTCCTAGCCGGCCAGGTAAACACCATGGCATCTTCACTGGCCTATACAGTAATTACATTTGGCTATTCCAAACTGTTTCCAGGTGGTCGTGGCCTTCCTACTGTTCTGAGTAGGGGCTGCTTTGTGAAGAGTTCACATTTCTGAAAAATCAAATCATGCATGACTGTGCTCGTTGTATCTGTTTTGTGCTCTACAGCACAATCCTTGCCATCCCTAGATTTACACCTTTTTCAGCATCTGAATGACAACGCAGTTGCTACCGTATATGTAAGGTGTATTGTATGCTACCCTACATGTAATTTTCTTCTTGTAATGGAAGACAGTTCCCCAAAAGCTACATCTTCCCAAGCAAGGGGGTTAATTTGTTGTTGGAGAAAGAAATGTGGACAAGCCTCCTGGTTTCGCTGACACAATTACTGCTTTGATTTGTAATTCAAAAGTGGGATGAAGTAAAACTGCTGAAGTTCTAATTGCATCACATAATTGTCCCCAAAGAGAGAATGGGAGTGAAGTTACAGGCTGCACACTTCTCTTACCGGGGGTGGGGGTGGGCAAGAATGAATTACTGAAACAGATTCTATGTTTGAAACTGATCTCCTTGATGCCATAAAATGACATTTTGGCAGCTGCATTCCCCTTAGAAAGTTTTGGCCCCCAGCTTCATCACCCCTAGCCAGCAAAGCTGGTCATGAGGATTATAGGATGTGCGGTCAAGAAGTGTTAGGTAGCCACCCTTACCCACCCTTGCTTAAAAGATGGGGTTAGGGCAATGATGGTGAACCGTTTAGAGACCGAGTACCCAAACTGTGATTCAAAACTCACTTACAGTATTTTTTGCAAAGTGCCAATATGACAATTTAACCAGAATACAGTGGTACCCTGGGTTACAAATGCTTTGGGTGCTACTCCTTGGGAAAGTGAAGATCGAAGAGCAGGCTTTTGAATTTCCTGCAGCCACAGTACGAGACCACTGAAATGGCTCTGTGCAGAGAGCCAAGTGAAGGAGAGACAGTGGCCCGGTTGACTCTCCAGCCACGCCACTTTTGGGATGCCCAGAGCGGCAGGGCTGGAGAGTAAACTGGGTTTACAAAGGAGCCCACAAACAGCTGCCACCCCTTTGCCTGGCTCTCTGCACAGAGCCGTTTTGAGGCCGCCGAAATGGCTCCGTGCAGAGAGCCAAGTGAAGGGGAGGCAGTGGTTTGTGGGCTCCTTCATAGCCCCAGGTTGTTCCCAGCCAGGCTGCTTTTGGGATGCCCAGAGTGGCGTGGCTGGAGAGTAAACGGGCTACGAACAAGCCCACAAGCCGCTGCCTCATCTTTATATTTTCCTGTGATTATGGAGTCTAGGAACCTTGGTCTCAGAATAAATAATAGAGGGCAAAGAAAATATACACAGATTCCAAACATCCTGGACATAACCTGTTTAAATTGTTACCCTCAGGGCAACGTTTTAGGGCATTGCATACTAGGACAACTAGATATAATGATAGTTTCTTTCCAAGTGCTATCAAACTGTTGAATAATTAATTTTTACTTCTCTTCTTCATTTTAAATAATAGGTTATATTGTATTGTATTGTACTGTGTTTTTATTGTTGACTATCTGATTCTTATATTTCCTTTTATATTGAGAGCATATTTTACCAAAACAAATTCTGGGTGTGTCCAACCACACTTGGCCAATAAAAGTATTCTGATTCTGATTCTGATTCTGATTCCCGTTTGCCCAGCTCTTTGCACGGAGCACAGTGGCATGCTCCGAGTGGAGGAGGAAGTGCCGTGGCTGTGAAGGGGTGACGTCACGTGCCCACAGAAAGGGCTCCATGTGCCACCTTTGGCACCTGTGCCATAGATTTGTCAACACTGGGTTAGGGCAAGTAGCCAAAGACATGGTCAAGCTCTGTTAAAGGAGAGAAAGCGGGACATCATGTCCAGAAAGGCTTCGTAAGAGCTGCAGGAATTTGTTTCCTCTTCTAATGTAGTTTTTTTTTTGTTTCCATTTTAAAGGCTTCCCACCTCCTACCTATGTTATTCCTCCTCCTGTGGCTTTCTCAATGAGCTCAGGATACACTTTCCCAGGCGGTGTTTCTGTCCCAGGAACCTTCCTTCAGCCTGCAGCTCACTCCCCTGCAGGAAATCAGGTGCCAGCTGGGAAGCCATCCCACATTCCGTACAGCCAGCAGCGGCCCTCTGGACCAGGCCCAATGAACCAGGGACTTCAGCAGGCACCATCCCCTTCTCAGCAGTCCCTGGCATCCTTACCAGCTCAGGCAACGGCACAGTCTGCAAGCCAGTTACAGGTCCAGGCTCTGGCAGCAGCAGCAGCAGCAGCAGCAGCAGCAACAACAACAACAACAATCTCCTTCAAAAACTGTGCAGGCCTTAGGGAAGAGCCCTCCACACCACTCTGGATTCCAGCAGGTGAGCTTTAAGCAGATCTCAAGCCTTATGGATGTGCTGGGATGGCAAAATCTGGCCTCTGTGTGGCTTTGATCTGTTCCGATCACTCAGATCAGAGTACAGTATTTGTCTTTCTGCAGACTTGACAATGGAAGTTAACAAACAAGGTGGTAGTCGGCTCACAAATGACGACAAGAGCTAAAAATGTATTTTTAGTGGAGAAACAAGAAAATAATACAGGGCCCTGTTATTTATTAGTAATACTTACGTTTCCTCCCTGTGCAAAAATGCCGAGGACAACAGCAATTTTAAAACTGTAGGTTAATAGAACCTTTCAGTAAAGCTCCTTTTAGATCTAAAGTAGCCTTTGACTATTTTGAATACTAGATTTCTTGCTCTTTTTTGATGACGCTACCTTGCCTTACCGGGCAAGTTAAGACTGTAGCTAGGTAATGCATATGAGGCCCTTGGCATGCTTGAAAGTCATGTAGATACAGTATTAGCCATGTACTGTATTACTTTTCATGAGACAGTTCTGACAGTTACAATTTTTGAAATTATGTTATGGCAAATATAACTGAAATGGTTTTCTGATCGCAGCTGAAGCTTACAGTTCCCTTTGTAATTTCTGTATACTAAAATCATCTTTATATTTTCCTGTGATTATGGAGTCTAGGAACCTTGGTCTCAGGATAAATAAAAGTCAAATAAAATGAAAATAATAAACCAGCAAATTCAACTCAATTCTGCCCAGATATGACTTGTCTTGGAATGTAGTGGTTTGGTCATATCTTTTTATTTGGGGAGGCGGTGAGAGTGCTCCTCTACCTTTATGCCTAAGGAATCTTCTTATCAAATCAGGGTGTTTAATCAATTGAATGGTTCTAAATTACAAAAGTAAAATTGCAGTCTGTTCGGGGTGGAAAGTAGAATCATAGAATCATGGGGCTTGGAAGAGACCTCAAGGGCTATCCAGTCCAACCCCCCTGCCATGCAGGAACCTCCCTCAAAGTAACCCCGAGAGATGACCATCCAGCCTTTGCTTAAAAACCTCCAAAGAAGGAGACTCCACCACCCTCCGTGGCAGCATATTTCACTGCCGAACAGCTCTAACCATCAGGAAGTTCTTCCTAATGTTTAAATGGAATCTCTTTTCCTGTAGTTTGAAACCATTGCTCTGAATCCTAGGCTCTGAAGCCTTGGAAAACAAGCCTGACCCGCTCTTTAATATGACATCCTTTCAGATATTTAAACATGGCTATCATATCCCCTTGGCCTACCTAGATGCCCTAAGCACATCCGATCTCGCCTGATTTCGAAAACAAAGCAGGGTCAGGCCTGGTTAGTACTTGGATGGGAGACCACCAGGGAATACCAGGTGCTGTAGGCGCCTGGAGTAAGAAGTAGCAAGCCACTCCAGTATTCCTGCCAAGAAAACTCCATGGACGTGGAGTCACAGAGAGTTGGTCGCAACTGTAACAATACCACACACACACACACACACACACACACACACACACACACACACACACACACACACACACACACACACACACACACACACACACACACACACACACACACACACACACACACACACATCATATCCCCTCTCAGCCTTCTCTTTGTAAGACTGAACATTCCCAGCTCCCTAAGCTGCTCCTCGTAAGACATATGTTCCAGACCTTTAACCATCCTGGTCACCCTCCTCTGGACCTGCTCGAGGTTGTCATCATCCTTTATAAATTGAGGAGCGCAGAACTGGACTCAGTACTCCAGGTGGGGTCTGACCAGAGCAGAGTAGAATACTATCACCTCACTTGCTGTAGAAACTATGCTTCTGTTGATGCAACCAAGAATCACATTGGCTTTCTTGGCCGCAGTGTCACGCTCCTGACTCATGTTCAAGTATTACACAGTGGGTCAGGTTAGTTCCTAGAGGTCTGGAAACCTGAACTAGCCACTTTCTTAGAGGGACTTCCATTAGTTAATGCTGAGTGCCATGCTGCCTCTTCTTAGTTTTCGCAGGCAGATTCCTCCAAGCAGCTCTGGAACCCTCCTCAGATTCAAGGCCCGTTGGGGAAGATCATGCCCGTGAAGCAGCCCTACTATCTTCAGGGTCAGGATCCCCTCAAACTGTTTGAACAGTCATTGCCGCCGCCTCTCGTGCAACAGCAGCAGCCTCTGGAGAAGAAAATGAAGCCTTTCCCCATGGAGCCATATAACCAGAATCCCTCAGAGGTCAAGGTGCCAGAATTCTACTGGGACTCCTATGGCATTGCTGATAACCGCATGGCGATGGCACAGCAGCAAGCTAACATGGACCGTAGAGGGAAACGTCAGCAAGGAGTCTTCCGCCCAGAGCAGGATCCAGTGCCTAGGATGGGTTTTGAGGTAAATGTGCTCCTGTTCTCATCGGCTTCAGGCAGTGTGTTGGAAGAGAAGCATTCTCTTTGTGCCCCAAATTCATGTGGAATGGAACCATATGCACTGACTCTCAAGAGCCCCCAGTCAGAGCATGTGGGAATTGGATTTCTGTCTCCCTTCCACATCATGCCATGTTTTATGACATGGGCATTATTAATGTGTAGCACAGTGTTGCTGGCTCATCAGTGCTGCCTGATGACCATTCTTACAAACAGCAGAATGCCCTATGGCAGTGGTGGTGAACTCCAAATGTTTTGGACCATAGCTCCCAGAATTCCAAGCCTGCGTTGCCAATGACAAAGGACTGTGGGAGTTGTGGTCCAAAACATCTGGAGTGCCAAAGGTTTGCCGCCACTGCCCTATTGTAACAGAAAGGTGTCCCAGAGGCAAAGACTTCCATTGCTTTGAAATAGCAACCTTGACAGGCTTACTTCGATAATGTTGCTTATAGATAAAGGCTGGACCAAAACTAGGCACACAACTCGGCATCCTTGTTTCCAGGCCACAGAAAGACTTTCCACTGCAAAAGATTTGGAATGGGTGCAAATGAGGCATACGAGTCTTTGTCCATATTAGAATTAGGCCCAAAGAAGATATGTTGGTGGGAAGGCCCTTGTGTTGATGAAGGAGTGGATGTTGACTAAACTGATGGGGGCCAATGAACCCTTTCTTGCCCAATAGATATTGAACTTCTAGCATGGCTTTTTCTTACCTCCTACATCTCCCAACTGTTGTGGGTAAAGAAATCCTTTGCATATTATGTTCAAGTACATTCATTATGAAGGGGTTTTTTTAGTAGTGTGCCACCTTGAGCATACTATGTCTTTGCAGTTAGTATGGAATATATCCATCGCCAGGACTTAATTCTTGCTTTTACTTTCCCATGTCCCCAAATCTGTTTTTCCACAGTTGAAATGGAACCCTTGGGATGTTAGAGTACAACCTTGTAAAATTAACTTGGAGCATGGACTCCTTCCAGAACGCTACAAATCAGCTCCTAATATAGGAGTTCTTAGGCTTTATCACAGTAAGCCTCCATAAGTCCATGCTCAAAATTCTGCACACTCCCTAAGTGTAAATAAAGCAGATATGGCTTGGCAACGCTAGTTGTCACCCAGTCTGGGGGAAGGGAGATTTCAAGGATGAACTCCCGCAGAAGCCTGGAGTCATGAGCGAGGGCAGCTAACCTGCTGGGATACCCAAGGAAAAATCTGTTGGCAGAGCTCTTTGAATGGGAGCTGTTGGGCCTTGTTTTGAGTGAGTTGGGGGAAGGGAAAACGCATCTGCTTTGGCACCTGCACAGAGGGTTTTATTGTGATAAAAATCTCTTCACAGAGGGTTTTAATGTGATTTTAAAAAATTATTTTGATCCTACTTTCAGTGAACTCTGAAACAGCAGCCGTTAATATGTATACCTTGAAATCATTTAGTATCTCATATGCAAGGAGGGAATTATGTCATAATAGCTCTCCCCCATATATATGCTGACATAAAAATAGCCCTGATAAGCCATGATGTAGTTCAGAGAGCAGGAAACAAAGCACAAAAAGGCCTCCTTGCTTTTTCTCACCATTTTCTCTAGGGTTGATTTGCCATTTGGTGAGCCACTTTTGTTTTCTCGGCACAGCTAATGCTGCCGGAGTTAATCTCCTCCTTTTATCATGTCATCCTGCAGAACAAAATAAAGAGTCCAGTCACTGGGTGTTTGTATTTCTGAGGAAGCATGTTCTGTGTTTTGCTTTGTTCCTTAAGACTTGCCTCTGACAGTTTGCAAGAACATTTTTTTTAATGAGCCTAATATTTATCTTCTAATTTTACAAACAATAGCATGATCTGCCTGGGTTTCTAGTTCTGCATTTTCATGCTAGCCTCACTAGCATTCAACATGGGGCTCATACCAGTTACTCTTGGTTTGAGACAGTGGGCAAGGAGCAATGCTGGGTGGTGGGAGACTCATAAAAGAAGACAGTAAGAATGTTGTTATATGTGGGGACAAGGAAAAAGTATGATTGTAAGCCATGCTGGTCCTCGCAAAAACCAACAAATGCTGGAAACCCATGGGACTTTCAAAGGTCCAGTTTCCATGCAGCAGGTAATGAAGTGACTGTTGTCCACTTAGTTGTGGTCTTGAGAATAGCAGAGTATGCGTAGTAAAATACCTTTACCTAGCTTACAGCTAACAAAAACACCATGGCATTGGAGACTTGGACAACACCATGTCTTCTTTACCCATAATCAAGACAGCGGAAGTAATATTTTCCCCAATAGCAGGGCCCACTGAGTTTTGCCTATCCATAAATTTGATGGAAACCAGAGTGACTCCCAGAGCATTAAGACTAGATGATGTTTGTTTGTCTTAACTTTTCTCTTTCTGCCCTTGAGTTTCTTCTTTCCCCCTCTCTTTACCTCTGTTTGCCACTTTTGCTTCCACTTCCTTTTTCTGGTACAGTCTCCTGCCTTGCCTTCCTTCTGCTTCATTGAGTCGGCCTTCTATTCCTGCAGACGCCTTGCCTACGTACTGCTGTTCTTGCTTTCTTTTCTTTACTTCCTGCATCTCACTGTGCTCCTTTCTGTCACTAGGACCCCAAGAGCTCCCCTCTGCTTCCTCCGGACCTGTTAAAGAGTCTGGCTGCCTTGGAGGAGGAGGAAGAGCTGATTTTCTCTAATCCTCCTGATCTTTACCCAGCTCTGCTGGGGCCTCTCGCCTCTCTTCCTGGACGAAGCCTCTTTGTATGTATCTCACGTAATTCTGCTGCTTCTTGCTCTAATTTTGGCATTTCTCTTTCTTCTTTTTTTTGTTTTGCTTCCCGCAAGCTTAGTAGAATATATGAAACCCTTGCTGAAATAGTATTTATGAGGAAATTAAAATTTTAACAAAGCTTAGGACAATAGAAATCTCCTGCGAGGAGGTACCTTACGTACAGTTTATAACATTTCATTGATCCTAGGAGTGCTGCTTTCTGGCCCAAAACCTGTTTAATTCTTTAAAATCTCTGGGTAAGAAGCTGGTATGGTAGCTCCTCTTGGCTTCTGCCGGTTTTACTTTTTGCTGTAATGACTAGTCTTCGCTTTCCAGGTTCCCTCCGCAGTGAGTAAAAGGAGGAGGCTAGCAGCCTATAGTGGGAAAATCTGTCCCAGCTGAACATATTTCTGTTCCAGAGTGCTTAAGACATTACAGTCTCGAAATCAGAACATTGGGACTCGGTGTGATACATATCCCGATCTTTTGGCTTGCTGAGAATGTACCTTTTCTGTCTGTCCGGTACAAAAACATAGTGAACACTTTTTCAGAGTTTTATCGGCATGTGAATAACTGAACCCATATCAAAAGATTAGGTCAGAGAAAAGAAGAACACAAACATAATGTTTAGTTTTGCAAAGGCTTAATAAGTTATGCTGGTGTGGTGTATTTTTCTTGTACAGTTAAGGCACAGAGAGCAAGTGGCCCATAGAGCCTCCTTCTGGGGGAGTTTCAAGCAGCTTCAGGATTTACTTTGTGGGGCCAAACAATTCATAGAACACCCTGAATATGGCCGAGGCTTCTGTAGAAGCTGCTCACCTTTACCAGGAGTAAGAAGGTTAAGAATTGATTTGCTTTGTCAGTTTATATGAATCCATGTAGTTTTTATCTGTAGCCGCTTTTGGACGCTTACAGTGTTGCCCTACCAGCAGCATAGTACCCAAGAGCATACTTCTTTACTTCTGAGAAAGGATAGTCGTGGATAGACACTGGCTCCAAGAATGTTTTTGGAGGGTGCGGGGTCAGGAGGGGAGTGCTGATGAGTTGATATAATGAAAGTTGTGTCCCTGTGTCCCCTCCCCCCCCATCTTGTGTACTACTGAAGTTTGTGTGATGTTGCATGCATTAGTTCTCGTGTGGAGGTGGCAGCCCTCAGCGACCCCTCTCCATAATGTGATGACCCAAGCCCATACACTTGCAGCAGCACCATCTGTCACAAGAAGTGTGGTACTGGAGGTTTTGACCTTTATAGCTGTCCCCCAGATCATAACTAACAGGGAGTGTGGGGTATGAGACATGCTCGTACATCAAGATGGCACATATAAATTTCCTAGGGTTACACTTTGTTGCAGAATCTACATTTAATTAAACCCACAGTGGAGACTCCCTATATTGCCATTTGAGAAGCTTTAAACAATGTCTCTGTATTTAAGTTTTCCATGTAGCTTGATGAATGAAAACAAGCCAGTGTACAGAATTTTGCAACCTTGGCTGTTCTAGTTTAGCTTGAGGAGTCAGAGAGGATGTAAAATTTATCGGGTATGCCTGGATAAGGAGTTCGTGAAAATCATTGTAATATGCAAAGTACAACTGGACATGTCCCACAGTTTCCACCATGCTATATTGGCAGGGGTAGAAATGTTGGTCATAAGGAATACATGAATATCTTCCCTTTAAAAAAAAGGTAGAACATGGAAACAGTCCAGGACAAAAACTCTCCAGTGCCTTACAGATTCTAAACTATAAAGATAATGTGCTGGGGTAAAGATCTTGCTGTGATTTCCAACCAGTGAGTAATAAGAGACCTAAGCTCTGTTGGTTGGAAGGTTGTATCCCACATCCGCTTCCTAACAGTCTCTTGGGCTTTCGTAAATCCCAAATGTAACAGGCCTAGAGCAGATAGACTGTAGGGCAACAATTTTCCATCCACTGCTTTGCCCCAGCCTGAGGGGTGGCTTATCTATTAAAATCAGAGGTGCTAAGCCTGTAGAATTAAGTTTTAACTTCAGCCAAAGATTAATTATTTGAAGCCAACCACTTCAAGCATTCCAGTTTCTATACTGAGTCAAGGATTAGGGATACAGTGTGGTTCACAAAAAACACTTTACAAGAATTTAGACCATACTGATTCAAGGGAGTGGAAGTCCTTAAGAATACACAGGCCTGAACAATACAGTGATTGGGCCAATACCTTGCCTTGGGAGGATTTTACTTTTGAAAGAGAAAATTTCAAGATAGCAGGAATAGTTCTTCCCACATTTTCAATGACATGGACAATGTGAGCTCTCCATGAACCAATTGTCTGAAAAATTATACTTAGATATTTATAGGTCTTTACCTGTTTGATCTCATGCTCATCTATTTGTGGCTTGTGGTTGACAAACCTTTTGGTGAAAACCCGAATGTTTGTCTTTTGTAATTTATTAGAAGGCGCTCTTCATAACGGTATGCTGTAAAAAACCAAAGGGCTAACCAGCTGGGGCAAAAATACACCAATAGCTCTTTGCTTTTTGCAATTGAAGCACTTTTTGGTCACAATCCATGTAGCATATTGGGGAGACATGTCCTATGCCAGTTTTCAGAAAACTATGATGCAACAGAGGTCATTGGCCATATACAAGGGAATACTGTGATTCTTATCAGAATCATGAAACAGAAATGTATTGTATACCCTAATACCGATTTTGGTCCTTAATATATTGGAATTCTCCCTGGATACAGAAATTATCCCACAGTTCCATCCAGTCCAAATTTGTTTTTTTAAATCCTGGTGACTGTGGGTTTAATTGCTTCTAAGTATCTTGGGTGCATCATTGTCTTTCAGTATCCCTAACACATACGTTAGTTGTTTGGATTAAAGCAGCAGGAAGTTACAATGGTGGCTTCAATCCAGAGTTGACTATCCACACACATCGAGGTGAACTTTTTGTGTAGCTGTAGGCACTGGAGTTCAGAGGAACCAGTCACCTAGAGTAAGGTGGCAAAACAGTGGTGCTTACAGATTCCTCCTTCAGCTCCCCCACACACACACTAGTCTGAAAAGTCAACTTTTAAGAAATGTGTATGTATTGTACACCTTAACACTGATTGCAGTTCTTACTACTCTTCAGAACATTAAAAAATGCAGAGGGAGGGATAATTGGCAGAAATGTTGTGGAATATTCTGTTTATAGAGTTCTTCCCTGGGTGGGCAATCAGCTAATGTGCAGCCAGAGGTAACATTACATAGTGAACACCCATTGTGTTTATTTCTATGGCATTCACTCCCCTGTGGTATTACAATAAAGTAAAACATTGGTTTGTTTAAAATAAGGAATGGCAATTGGTTTATAGTTCTAGGGTTTTGATTGTAGGGCAGAAGAAATAGTCCACAGAGGTTTGTGATTTATAGAAGGTGGTGAAAATAGCTGTTCTGAGAGCTCTTTGGTGAATCATCGCAATGTCTCATTTGGTCAAGGGAAATGCACTGTGTGTGTTAAGAATTTGTACCTGTCAGCAGAGGTAGAAAAGTCTGGGCAGTCTGATTTATTCTATATGTTTGCATTGATCAAACATGCTACTAATAGAGATTGTTCAACAGAAATGAATCACATTTGTGTTTGTTTACCATCTATGGTGTTACATATAAGTCCCTTCTGTATCAGTGAAGTGTAGTCTTTATCAGATGCCAGTGATTTACACAGACAAGGTACCAGACTAGAATGAGAAAGACTGGCTTGTCTTGTAGAATAGTTCTTGGTTTCATGTAGTCTTTGGGTCATTTTCGTATGTTTTCCCAGTAGCTTTTAGGGCCTCTGCCTCCCTCACGTAAGACAATGGGATTTGTGCATGTAAATACAGAATTATGCCAAGGATATAGGGAGAAAATACCTGAAAATCACTGTGATGGTTGCAAAGAGCTTGTCTTACATTCCAGTCCTTGAGTAGGTCACTGGCAACCATGAAGTTGGAATTCCATGTGTGCATTTCTTCTGGATGCCCAAGTTGTAAATCTGTTTTCTCTGAGTAAGTATTTGTTAGGCAGGAACTTCCTACTTTAATAAAATGTGTTTTACTGGGCTCCAGTCACAGAATACCCAGAGGTAGAAGGAAGTAGCTTATATGTCCTCCGTACTCATACACAGCTTGAGACTGAGGCACTGAATTACATTATTGGTCCTGTTACATTGAACAATGAAATTTGGGCACCATCAAGCCAGATCCCAATAATATGCAGATCAAATATTGAATCATTGAGGGGAGAGGCTGACTTAGGTGCAGCTGCACATTATGGCAACTTGTGTCATCCTTTGAGCTGGGTTTGTGTGTTTAGTGTTTTAAAAAAATTAATTGCCTACTTACCCAATGCAAGTTCAGACCTTGCCAAAATTCTTGCAAGAAAGGCTGAGTTGCTACCTGTATTGAATATGAAAAGAGCCATGCAAGTGCACACATTGTCTGAGCACTGTTGCGGGTGAACTTGTGACATGTCGTGAAGTGGTCACCCCCTGTACTAACTGCCTAATGCTTTCTGTCCCCTCTTTGATTGTCTGAAGAAATCGCTGCTAGAGAAACCATCAGATCTGATGTCTCAGTCACCATCTTTCCTGTCCCTCACAGGCTTCTCTCTTAATCAGGTAATGAATTTACTACACAGATGTATTATGTTTTATATTTTGTATTTGCTGTTTTGTTGTTCACTGCCCAAAGCAGCCCTTAGGCTAGGTGGAGCAGAATATAAATTAAATTGAATGTATGTATGTATAAAGGAATGAATAATGAAAATATTTTTATTCTCTTTCTGTCCACCTAGGCTGTCAATTCACATGTTATTTTTTGTAAGGTATACAATTAGTCTATGTATGAATACTGTACAGACCTGTGTCAGACCTAGACTATTGTAGGTTTCCAATGAGACTGCTGTGTGGAAATGCTGCTCTATGCATTAATGGTAATACATCATGTTAACAGTCCTGTCTTTCGAACATGTCAGTTCTCTGGGGAATTCAAAGCGAAGCAATATAAAAGCAGGCTGCTTATGTACTGCCCTGTAGTGGTTAAAGCACTCTCTGGTCACTTTACATTTTAATTCTGCTAGCGACATGTTGCTGCACACATATTCCACATCCTGGGTACTCATTTTACAAACCTCAGAAGGATGGAGGGCTGAGTGAACCTTGGGTCAGCTACCTGGGACTGAACCCCGGGTTGTGAGCACAGTTTTAGCTGCAGTACAGCAGGTTAACCACTGCACCACAAGGCACTTTAGAACAGTGTTTTTCAACCACTGTTCCGCGGCACACTAGTGTGCCGCAAGATGTTGCCTGGTGTGCCGTGGGAAAAATTGAAAAATTACTTTATATATAGTCAATATAGGCACAGAGTTAAATTTTTTAACATTTTCTAATGGTGGTGTGCCTCGTGATTTTTTTCATGAAACAAGTGTGCCTTTGCCCAAAAAGGTTGAAAAACACTGCTTTAGAATATTCATTAAAATACAGTGGACCCTTGTATAACAAACAGCTTGTATAACATAAAATTTGTACAACATACAATATTCTGGAGATAGGGGAAATTTGCTTAACATAATTGCCTATGGGTCAAATCCGTACAACATAAAATGGGATTAATCCATTTTCAATGCATTCCTATGGGAAACCTGTATAAAGGAAAATTTGCTTAACATAATTTCATTTGGAACGAATTAATTCCTTTATACAAGGTACCACTGTACTGCTAAGTTGGTTCCCGCCCACAGCCTTATGTATGTCATGATGTGCTGTTGAGTCAGAACGAACTTACAGCAACCCTAATAAGGCTTTCAAGGTAAGTGAGATATATTTAAGGAATGGTTGTATCACATGCCTAGTGAGTTTCCATGGCTGAGCAGGGACTGAAAGCCAGGCCTCCTGATTCCTACTCCATCACAGTATCCACTACACCATGCTGAGGACCCACAATCCTATATTCACCACCGCATGGCCGATTTGGGAGTACTAGGTCTAATGTTGCATGTATGTTGACACGTTAAAGCAGTGGTGACCAAACTTTGGCCTTCCGGATGTTTTGGACCACAACTCCCAAAATTCTAAGCTTAGATTGCCAATGACAAAGGACTGTGGGAGTTGCGGTCCAAAACATCTGGAGGGCCAAAGTTTGGACATGCCTGCGTTGAGGTGATGGTGCACCCAGAGACCTTGCTTTAGGTAGAAGGGCTCCCCTCCCCATTGAAGGCAGCACCACCTTAGTTTGAGGTGTAATCAATATACCTTTTCCTGACATTCTGGTTCTGTTGCATGTTTTCCTCTAACCTTTAAAATACGCTCTTTCTCATAGCTTTAATAAATGCTTTAAAACAAAATATATAAATGTATGTGTCTTGGAATTCAGTTGACTTGCAACTTGATCTTTCAACCTGATCATAGTACAGTGGTACATCACTTACAAAATTAATCCGTTCTGGATGCATTTTCGGAAGTCGAACATTTTGGAAGTCAAAATGCGGTTTCCATAGAAATGCACTGAAAATCAATTAATCTGTTCCGGAGGTTGGAAAAAAGGCAAAAAAGAGAAAGGATTAGTTGATTTTCAGTGCATTCCTATGGAAAGCCTGCCTAGACCCAGCAAACCAGGGTGAAAGCCCCCCCCCCCCCCGCTGGGTTGGGGAGAAAGCGCTGCTGCAATCAACTGGCAGCCGGAAGCTGCTCTGACACCCAGCTGATTTTGACAGCTGTCAAAATCACCTGGCTGTCCAGCTTGGAGGAGCAGCCTTTGGCTGCCAGTTGATTGTGGGGCTTTCTCCCTAACACAGTAAATGGGAGAAGCTTTTTCCCTCCTTTGCTGGATTGGGGCAGGCTTGTGTGTGTGTAAGTTTGGGTTGGCCCACCTTCTGTTGTGGTGGGCGCATGAAAGGGGAAAGGCAGCAGCTGCCTTTCCCTTTGTGTGCATCTACCACAACAGAAGGTGGGATAACCTGAAGGGCCTTCTGCTGCGGTGGACAGCTCCCCCCACACACACACACTGCAGAGTCAGGAAGAGGAGAAGGATTGTGTGTGTGTCTCTGTGTGTGTGCTGCTGCTGCCGCCTGCCTGCCAGCTGTTTTGTTGTTCTTGTTTGACAGGTTGGGCTGTGAAGAGGTCTTCACAGCCCAACCTGTAAAGAAATAACAGCTGAGAGGCACAGGGCAAGGCAGAATCCAGCAAGCAGCCCTGTTTGAATTTCCCCACTGCTGGCTCGTCCTTGCTGCCACACTTCTCAGCTGTTTTTTTTTTAACATGTCCACCTGTGAAGAGTGGGAGCTGCCCTCACTCTCCACAGCCGGACCTGTCAAATAGAGCATTTCAATACAAAGTGCTGTGTGCAGCATTTCCAGAAACACAGCATTGGTTTCCAATTTGAAAGGAAATGATTGGAAACCAATGCCCTGGTCCCAGAAACACTATGCACAGCATACATGGGGCGGAGCTTCGTACCAAAAGGTAATCATTGGAAATGGATTTCCTTTCATAACTCGGGTGTTTTTGGAACTCCATTTCCAGTGATTTCCTTCATAAATTGAATTTTTCGGAAGTTGAGTTGTTCATAAGTTGAAACTATGTTCATTTATGATTTCTGTTTTTATTCTGCAGCAGTTTATATTTGTCTCATCCATGAATGACACTCCTTTCTTGCAACTGCTTGCCAAACCTGGCACCCGAACTGATTGTCTTTGCATGCTGAACTACTTATGTTAATGGCACTGTTGGTCAATACTTGTTCATGTCCATTGCCCATGATGCAGAAAATGGCCTCCTGGGCATTTTTTGCTTGCACACATCCCCGCAATCCATAAAATTACACTCCAAAATTGCAATGGGAAATAGGAAGGGCCATTACAGCTTTGCATCCAATAGCTACAGTACTGGAGGCTCCCTTTATTTTTACTAGTGTGTCAGAAAAAGAACTCTTCCCCTTCTCTGGTCTTTGCCCTGTCACCTGGTATCTTTGTTGATACAGTGGACCCTTGCATAACAAACAGCTTGTATAACATAAAATTTGTACAACATAAGAGATAGGAGAAATTTGCTTAACATACTCGCCTATGGGAAGAATGCATACAACATAAAAATGGGATCACTCCATTTTCAATGCATTCCTATGGGAATTTGTATAAAGGAAAATTTGCTTAACATAATTTCATTTGGAATGAATTAATTCCTTTATACAAGGTACCACTGTATGTTTCTGCTTTGAAGGTGATTGGGTGAATTGTTCACACGCAACACAGATACATAGCGGGTTCTCCCCACCAGCAGGGAGCACTTGAAAGAGATAAGGCCAGATCACTGGGTTGTGCAAAGATGCATCAGATACCCTCTTGTGTGTTACTTAGAGACTAACAATCATCTGTTTTCTAATTTTCATTTCTTTTGGCATACAGAAGTTCTGGTCTGTCTTCACGCCCAGCTTGGATAGGAATGTTAGGATTAGACCAATGTGCTTGAATTTAAAATCCATTTAGGTATGATGTTCACTCAGTGAGAATCACTTTCTCTATTAATTGTATCATATAATCAGAGGGAATGGAAAATTGGTTGTTTGAATCTGAATTTTGTGATGAAAGGAAGATGGGGGTGAGGTAGGAGAATGTCATTCAATGCAAAAGTTGGTTTGAGTCTTAAACTTTGGTTTCTGTACTCCTTTAACGGTGCCACCATGAGACCTCCAACTTATGTAAGTAAGGGAGGTGCAGATCAGGGGATAGGCACAAAGAGGCCCCCAGATGCTGTCAGACTGGTCCTCATTACCATTGGCCATGCTGGCTAGGGCTGATGCACACTGCTGCCCAATGATCTCTAGAGGCCGGTGCTTGCAGGCTGAAGTGAATGGTTTCCCCTTCAGACACCAAAAGCGGATACACACAGACAAAACTAACTTGAACCCCTTCCCGTACTGTGTGCCAAAATAGGTTTGCCTCTTGATCTTACAGGAAAGGTATCCAAACAGCATGTTCAATGAAGTGTATGGGAAGAACCTCAATGCCAGCACAAAAACAGAGGTCACTCCATCAGTGGGCCACCAGGAGACTTCACTCTACTCTCTCTTTGAAGGTACTCCATGGTCTCCATCTCTTCCAGCCAGTTCAGGTAATAACATGTTTCAAATGGCATAAATATACAGTGGTCCCATACAGGCTTTGCCCAGGTTATGAATTAATTAAAAATTAATGAATAAATTAATTTTTTTTGAGAGCTCTGATCCTCGTCGGGTATGGCAAGGTCTGCGACAAATCACGGGGCAGAATATTAAAAATAATCTGTCTAGCAGCAGTGAGTCTTTGGCTGATCAGCTGAATCAGTTCTTCAGCCGTTTTGAGGTGCAAACTGGAACCACTATCACTACAGCATTGACCATCAATAGCACACCATTAGAATCTACTACTGATAGACAACCACTTCTACTGCAGATTTCTGATGTGCAACGCGCTTTCCAGAATATTAATGCTAGGAGGGCAGCTGGACCGGATGGAATCATGGGACGAGTTGTTAGGGACTGTGCTGCAGAATTAGCTGGAGTATTTACAGACATTTTTAATCTATCTTTGTTGCAGTGCTCTGTCCCTACTTGCCTGAAGACATCTATTATAGTGCCAGTCCCTAAGCAGTCAGTAGTGGTATCTGTTATTATGAAATGTTTTGAGAGATTGGTGCTAGATTATATTAAGGCTAGACTTCCATCTACTCTGGACCCATTTCAGTTTGCATACAGGAGTAACAGATCCACTGATGATGCTATATCCATTGTTGTCCATACTGTACTGAGCCATTTAGAACAAGGAACATATGCAAGGCTGTTATTTGTGGATTATAGCTCTGCTTTTAATACAATTCTACCTAATAGGTTGTTTTTTAAATGGCCAATTTGGGTATACATCAGAAGATTTGTTTGTGGGTAAGGAATTTTCTGACTGATAGGCCACAGTCAGCAAGGATGGGATCCCACCATTCTTCTACTCTTGTATTAAGTACAGGAGCTCCTCAGGGTTGTGTGCTAAGCCCCTTCCTCTACTCCCTGTACACACATGATTGCACCCCACTGTATAACTCCAACACAATCATCAAATTTGCAGATGATATTATTATTATTATTATTATTATTATTATTATTATTATTATTATTATTATTATTATTATTATTATTATTATTATTATTATTATTATTATTATTATTATAAGCACATAGAAGGACCTTCCAGGTATACCGCTGTGCTACCATGTTCAAGACCTGCTGGTTTGTTTTTAGTGTTTTCACATGTTGGGTGTTCCAACCTCTTCAGGAGAGCAGCGTAGCTTTATTCTGGTCTTTTAATTCTGACTTCTATGAAACCAAAGTTAAGGTTTGTCAACAAGGGTTTGATTACTTGAATTGCCAAATCACAATTTTGGTTATCACTCTTCATCCAGAGAGATATATTAATTGATGACCCAGTATAGCCATAACAAGCAGGGTTTTTGTTCAGAATTCATAGAAGTAGTCTATGCAGCTAAGTGATATGAGTTCTTACACTTACAAAGAGCAACATTTGTTTTAATGTTACTGGTTCCTACCCAAATGGATCCTCATAATTGATCCTATTGGGGCATTAATAATGGTTCAGTGATATGCCAGTTTCACTGTTGCCTTAAATGGTCACCTCCACATTAAAATCTTTACTGCCTTTCTCACTTTGAGCTAAGTGCAAGCTGTGGTTTGATCTGCATTGATTTAATTTTCAGTATCAATATGACTGTGAGGACCTCATCAATCTGAGGAAAGCTAGTTGCAAGTGCTCCATTTTATAGTTCACTTAAAAGCTAAAAAGAGACCCCACCAGCAATTACAAGAACAAAGTAATAGAATGTTTAAAATTCTTGGAGGAGGATAACACAATTGACAGGGTCTTACCACCAGTTATATCCTGGAGAGACCATCCTCTGCTTTTACGGACTTCCCAAGATCCACAATCAAGGAATCTCCCTCAGACCCATCATCAGTAGTATAAATTCAGTGACTTACAACATCGCAAAATACCTGGCGACTATCCTAGCCCCACTGGTTGGACTCACGGACCACTACATGCACAATTCAGAGGAGTTTGCTTCTAAAGTCAGGGCGCCGAAACTGGATACAGGAGAAAGCATGGTATCCTTAGATGTTACATCTCTCTTTACCAGCATTCCCACCACCAATGCCCTAACAACGGTAAAGAGAAGACTAAGAGAAGAGGGCACCCTCACCTCCAGAAGCAGTCTCAACCCAGACCAGATATGCCTGTGTCTGAGCACCACATATTTCATGTACAGAGGGGACTTCTACAGACAGAAGCATGGTTCCATGGCACCCACTGTTGCTAACCTATACATGGAAGAAGTGAAGAAGAAGGCATTCAACACCTTCCTGGGGACAACACCATCCCACTGGTTCAGGTATGTAGATGATACCTGGGTGAAAATCAAGACTCAGGAAGTACAGGCCTTTACAGACCACATTGATGCGGTGGACCCTAATATTAGGTTCACTAGGGAAGACACCAAAGACAATAGGCTGGCTTTCCTGGATTGTGCAGTCATCATCAGACCTGACCGTGGCCTGGGAGTAGAAGTTTACAGAAAACCCACCCACACAGATCAGTACTTACTGTTTGACTCCCACCATCCATTACAGCACAAACTAGGAGTCATCAGGACCCTAAACCACAGAGCAGAGAGCATCCCCACCTCCACAGAAGCCAAGAAGAAGGAAGACAGGCACCTGAAGACAGCACGTAAGGCCTGTGGATATCCAAAGTGGGCCTTCAACAAAGCAGTGGGCCATCCCAGAAGAACAAGGGATCAGTCCGAGACCCAGACCTGACGGAAGAACCTGGTCATTCCTTACATGGCTGGAGTGTTGGACAAGCTTAAAATGATTTTTGGCAAACACCACATCCCTGTTTCCTTTAAAACCACAAACAGGCTAAGGCAGAGACTCACCCACCCAAAGGACCCATCAGAAAAACAAAAAATATAGTATATGTGGTCAAATGCAGTGAGGAGTGTGCAAACCTCTACATTGGGGAAACTAAACAGCCATTAAACAAGAGGATGGCCCTAGATAGGAGGGGCAACAGGTCAGGACCAAAATCAGCAGTACACCTTCACCTAAAGGACAAAGAGCACTCATTCAAAGATGAGGATGTATACATATTAGACAGGGAAGATAGGTGGTTTGAGAGAGGGGCCAGGGAAGCCATTCATGTGAGTCTGGAAGTTGAGTCATGACGAAGCCGTTTGAATGAGCAGTGAAATCTCTCAAGAAAAGTCCAGTTGCCATGACTCAATAAACTCACCTGGACGACTAAGAATCTTCACAGACATGTTCATGTGAGTATTGAAAACCCCTCTCTCAACAGAGGTGGGGGGCTCAGGTACAGTCTGTTTGCTACTTATCAGGCAGTGATTTCAACAATCCCCAGACAAACACTGATTACATTTCGGCGCCAGGTAAAAACCTTCCTGTTCCAGAAGATTTTTAATTGATACAATATAGATTGTGGGTCCGCTGATGACAATTTTAGGATGATGATTTTAAAGAAGGTTTTTATTACTGTTTGATGATTTATTGATATTTTATTTATAACTATTTTAAATTGTTTTAATTCTTTGATTGTAAGCCGCCCAGAGACCTTTGGGTAGTGGGCGGCATATAAGTTGAATGAATGAATGAATGAATGAATAAATAAATAAATAAATAAATATAAATACTTCATATCTCCACCAGCAAGGCCATAGCTAACAACACATAATTTATGGGTTTCAACGCCTTAGGCCATTGTCCACCTAATGGCCTATTTGTCCACTTAACCAGACTATTCAGACCATTGTTCATCTTATGAGCCTATTTCAGACCAGAGTGACATGATGTTAAAGTGAACTATAAAATAGGGGACTAGCAACTAGCTTTTCTCAGACTGATGAAGCTGTTAGGATGAGCAGTGAAACATTTCAGTCTCTTCAAGAAAAGAAGTCCAGTTGCCATGACTCAACCTCCAGATTTCAGTATCAATGCAGACTTCTTGATATTAATTTTTGTCTTACGGCAGCAATATGAACTTTCTTGTTCAGCTCCATGCATAAGATTCCCATACAGTACTTCAGTACAGCTGTTTTTGTCATATTGTGTTGACTTTATTCTTTGCCCAACAGATCATTCAACACCAGCCAGCCAGTCTCCTCATTCATCCAACCCAAGCAGCCTGCCAAGCTCGCCTCCAACTCACAATCACAATTCAGTTCCATTCTCCAACTTTGGACCTATTGGGACTCCAGACAACAGGGAGCGCAGAGTAGCAGATCGATGGAAGACAGATAAGCCAGGTGAGTGGAGGGATGTTCTGGCCTGGAGGGCATATCATTCCAGTGGCTTTCTAGCTCACCGACTTTTGTCCTGTCTCTATTTCAGCAATGGGAGGATTTGGCTTGGATTATCTCCCAGCAACATCTTCCTCCTCAGAGAGCAGCTGGCACCCAACCAATACTCCCAGTGGCACTTGGTCAGCCCATGGCCCATCCATAGAGGATTCGTCAGCTGTTCTTATGGAAAGCCTGAAGGTAGAATACACTCGGAAATGCAGAGGCAAAACGCATGGAGTGCATTATTTTGAAAGACTCATCTACCTGTATTACCCTTGTTACAGTAACCCCCCCTCAGTCTATCACGGAGGTTAGGGACCCAACCCGACCCGCAATCATTGAAAATCCACAATATCTGGATGCAGGTTGAGTCGGGCCTGGGGTGGGTGGGCAGTGCATGATGTTTAAAATGTCTTTAAGCAACAGAGCCAAGCACTTGACTCTGTTGCTTAAAGACATTTTAAACATTGTGCGCTGCTTCTCCCGCAACCCCCCGGGTGCAGGGGAGCAGCACATGATGCCTCCATGGAGGCAAATCCTGGGCTCCAGCTGATTGGCGCTGGGGTGGGGGAGAAAAACCTTTTGCTCCCTCACCCAGCATCAGTCAGCTGTAGCCCAGGGCTTGGGGAAGTGGGGGGAGGTTTTAAAACCTCTGGTTCTTAAAACCTTCCCCCCAAGTCCTTTCGGGGTACCACAATATAGCGGGACTGCAGTATATGAACCGCAAAAGGGCGGGGGACCACTGTACAGCAAAACTATCTGAGACTAACGTGTTCTGTCAACATCCTGGATTCTTGTGCCCTGACTATTGTTACAGAGAGAACTCCAGCTACCTACTTGATGATATTTTAAAGGAATTATTCTCCCTGTGTTTAAAATTCTTATTACTGTTATTATCTGCATTTGTTTCTTGCCTTAAGATGGTTTATGATAAATATAATTACAACTAGTTCAGTGGTAAAATAATAAGAATTAAATAAGCAAGACCAGAAATCATTAAAACTGATAAATCTACAAACAAATAAATCACTACCATAAGTGAAACATTATCAGGAGGCATTTCAAACATATTTTCACACTTTCCCAAAAGTAGAGTGGACACTGTTCAGAGCCATGAGTGGAGCACATTCCACTGTTTGAGGACCATGCAAGAGAAGGCCTCCTTCCTCATGTCTGTTGGGGAAGTAGCTGCAGCAGGAGGCCTTTCTTGGAAACATTTGCATCCAGAGAGTATCATAACAAGACAGTTTTTGAGATTACCAAGGTCCAACTTGTTTAGGGCTTTGAAAGTAAAATTAACACCATGAATTGAGCCCAATAAGGAATAGAAACTAGTACAGTGTTACCCCGACTTACGAGATTAAACCATTCCGAGTGAATGCTCATATCTTGCAAGTTGGGTAGCGGTTTCCCATAGGAATGCATTGGAATTCAATTAATCTGTTCCGGAGGGATTTCAATTAATCTGTTCCGGAGGGATTTCAATGCTGCGTGCAGCTTCTCGAGATGGCCCCAGGAGCTCTGGCCCAAAGCCAGCGCCAAGCAGCTGATTGGGACTGGCTGCGGGAGGAATCATGTGTGCAGCTTCTCCCGACCCCCCACCGGGAGAAGCTGCATGAGCAATTTGAAATGCCTTCCAGTCACGGAAGACTGAGGTAGCATTTGCCTCGGTGACTGGAAGGCAATTCAAATCCTGCCACCACCACCCCACCCAGTGCTCACAAGATGGGGAATTCCGATCTTGCTCGTTAGCAGCTGGGGGTAGCGTGGAAGAGCACTCGTGAGTCGGGATTTTCATTTGTCAGCCGCCTCGTAAGTCGGGGTACCACTGTACAGGTCTTTTAGTGCTTTGATACCCTGTATCATTTTGTACTCTGGTTATGGCATCTTGCACCAGATATAGATCTCAAACCTCCTTCAAGGGTAGCCCCTTGAATAAATGCCAGACTGTGATATACAGGTAGCTAAATCATGGATGGCTTGGTGCCCTGAGGAGAGTTGTGCAAAGGCATTTCTCATCACTGCTGCCATCTGGAGCCAGCACAGAGTCAGAGATCATTTCCAGACTATGTTGGTCAGGGAGAGGGCAGCCCCTTCTCAAACAGGTTGAATCTCAATTCTTGAGCCTAACTTTGTGCTGAGCACCAGTGCCTCCATTTTGTCAGGATTTAATTTCAGCTTGTCCACATCATCCATCATCATCATTATGGAGCCCAAGCAATGTTAGAGTTAGTGCTCCCTCAGTGTTAGTGACAAGCAGCAGCAAAGTTGGGTGTTATCAGTATGTTGTTGGTGTCTCACTCCAGTGCTTCAAATGACATTACTTGGAAGATATGTGTAGATGTAAAATAAAATAGAGGACAAGCTTACAGGAGAGGTTAAAACTACAGTCATGCATGCCCCCAGTCGAAGCAGGCAGTCCCAACAATATTCCATGATCATTGGTATCAGCGATCAAAATCTAGCAAGAGGTTATGGAAATTTAATGAGGTCACACACCTGGTGCAGTTCCTCTAGCAAGGCAACCAAAGGAATCTTAGCCCCAGCCAAATGCCTGATTGAAGTGGATCCAATTTTATTTGAAGTGGATTCAGAATGATCCAGAGAATATTTGGAATTGCAGCACTACTACTATTAGTTGGCTTAGTTAGAAATAGTAAATTTCAGACTGGCCTCTAAATAATCTAAGTAAATGACAGGCTGCTTTAGGAGACGTTTAGTATTCTAGGATCCACATACCCCATCCCCATATCTCTGGTTTGTCACAGCTAGAGATGGGCACGACCAGGAAAAATTACGTTTCGAGTTGTCGTGTGTTGGAGCCAGCCCGTTTCGGCTCATTTCCGTTTTTCGTGAAATTTTTCAAAAATTTGTTGTTTCGTTTGTCGTTTTTTTCGTCTGTCGTTAGTACTGGTTTTGGGGGGGAGCGGGCTCCTGGAGGCACCTCTCTGGGGTGGGTGCCTCCTCTGGCCCGCCATGAAGGGAAAGTGGGCTCCTGGAGGCACCTCTCTGGGGTGGGTGCCTCCTCTGGCCCGCTACAAAATGGCCAATTGGATATGCATACCATTAAGTTGCAGTTGCAGTAGCAGGCAGAGGCACCTCTCTTTCGGGTGCCTCTGTGACTCACTGCCTGCGGTGCACTTGGGCTGGGGAACGAAGTGAGAGAGGACCCCTACAGGCGCCCTGTGATTCACTAAGAAGGGAAGTGTACTTGCTGTAGTGCAATGCGAGTACACATCTGGCTTACTGTTTAGGGGTTAGCGCAAGGTCTAGGCTTAGGGTTATGGGTAAGGTTAGGGTGAGTTACTGGGGTGCACTTCTGGGTGCCTCTCTGACCCACTAAGAAGGACAGTGTACTGGTGTATGGGTTAGGGTTAGGGTTCGGGTTCGGGCTAGGGTTAGTGGCTTTTTATGCCCGACTGGCACATCCCAGAAGTCTCGGTCAAAAAAACCTGGCCAACTGGCCATGCAATTGGTGGAATGGCTCCAAAAATTTGCATGGTCCACTGATGGCCAGCCCATCATTGCGCAGGTGTAAAAAAATAAAAATAAAAATAAAATAAAATAAAATCAATGGAGACGTTTTGTTGCAAGAAAAACCCACTGCTGCTACTGTAAAAATTCAGGCAGTTTTAAAATAGCTATTTTCGCATGTTTCTGTGGTGCATTGGTGTGTTTTTGGACCACGCGATTTCAAAATAAATATTGTGGTTGCCCCATTTTTGGATCCCCTGCCCGGTGCGCATGGCATGGCGAGTTGGTGAGACAACGAGGATGCGCAGCCCAGGAGAGGAGAGGGGTGGGAGGCCAGGGACCCCCCAGAAACTACCCCTCTGGTAGGTGCCCTCACTCAGGCAGGCATATTTTCGCCTGCTGTTTTGGCCAGGAATCGGGGTTTTTTTATTTTTAAAACTTTTTTTCTGTGCCGCGCCGCTTGGCGAGTTGGCGAATCGCGACTCGACGAGGATGCACACTTTGCGCAGCCCAGGAGAGGAGGGGGGGAGGCCGGGGACACCCCCCCCCCAGAAACCACCCCTCTGGTAGGTGCCCTCACTCAGGCAGCCATATTTTCACCTGCTTTTTTGGCCGGGAATCGGGGTTTTTTTAAACTTTTTTCTGTGCCGCGCCGCTTGGCGAGTTGGCGTGGCGACTCGACGAGGATGCGCACTTTGCGCAGCCCAGGAGAGGAGGGGGGAGGCCGGGGACTCCCGAAACCACCCCTCTGGTAGGTGCCCTCAGGCAGGCATATTTTCGCCTGCTTTTTTGGCCGGGAATCGGGTTTTTTTTATTTTTAAAACTTTTTCCTGTGCCGCTTGGCATCGCACGATCGCTGCGATGCCAGGAACGACAACGACAAATCAGACCCAATTTTTCTTTAGTCGGTTCGAGTTCGAGTTCTGGCAGAGTAATTGTCATTCTTCGTTCTGTTACGTAACGGAAACAAGAATTTCGCCAAGTCGTGCCCATGTCTAGTCACAGCCCTCTATAGATCATACAAGGAGGTGGGACAAAGGGTACAAGGGGTTATTGCCCTTATATGATGTATATAGGGTTCCCTTGTATCTTTGGTTTCAGGCATCCATCGTAGATTGCAGAACCAACCCCCCGTGGACACAGGGGTCCTATTGTAAAGGTTTCCTTTAAACTGGAAGGGACAGCCTCATGCCATAAAGGAAGAGTTGCCACCTCCCTTAACAACGGCACCAGTCTCACTCTGGTAGCGTTCATTAGCCAAAAGAGGCAGTAGTCGAGTCAAGAGGTAGTAGCCCTCTTCATTCCAACCGCCCATTCCAAATGGCTGGCAAGTGGCATTTCTGAGACCTGTTCTGAACTGAGCAAGGTCTGAAGGACCAATCACGTTGTTCCACCTTACCATTCTGTCCTGTATACAGTAGCCTGCTTGCTTGTTCCTCACCATAGTTTCCCTGTAGGGTAAGGAGCAACCGAGACCCCACATGCCCCCTCTTGCCGTATAGCTTTGTTTGCTCATGGTGGCAGACAGTAGGTTGGGGCCAAGGTCTCTGTTTTTTATCTTGTAAAGCATGCATGGGGGACCATTGCCCTTGGGGTGAATATAGCCTCTCTGTGGTCTCAGTCCAGCTTTCTTCCCATGACAGGATTGTTTCTCACTTTTGTAGCAAGAATGGGTTGGAGAGCCCTTAATATGTGCAAAAGCAAGTAACTGACGTGCCACGAAACGGCAGGAAATCAGTTGCCAGTTGCATTGAAAAAGGAGAGAGAGGCAGCGCTTGTTTTAGGGGGCGAAAGGGCTGATTTGGAATTGCTTATGCGTCCTGTATCTGTTTTCTCTTTCCCATTACTTGCTTCTTTTTGTATGATTGTTTGTTCTGTTTTTTAGTCTATCTGGTCCAGTTCCATGATGCACCCTGGACCTTCTGCCCTGGAGCAGCTGCTGATGCAGCAGAAGCAGAAGCAGCAACGTGGGCAAGGTGCCATGAATCCACCACACTGAGCATGGAAGAGGGTGGCAACCTTTGCAACCAAAAGCTCCATACATTATGGCATGTTGGGTTTGCAGGACTGTTCTACGCGGTCCTGTGAGTGTGGCAGCCCTCTCTTCTGGTTCCTTGCTGTCAGGAGGGCGTAAGTGCTCCACCAACCCACTGAGTGTGCACGGAAATGTCTGCAGTGCAGTGGAAAACCAACACCAGGAACTCTCCCATCCCTCCAGGGCCCTCTGGAGGGAGAGAGGGACTGCTGTTTGTCTCACGGTAACCTGATATCACCGCCTCTCACCTTCTCCATCGTGCATGTCCCCAGCCACAGTGGGAAAATAAAAAAAAAAAAGCCGAGAATGAAGAACAGATGGGAGAAGCCGCTGAGAACTTCTTGATCCTTCTCCTCAGCGTTGGGGAAACCGATAGGAATCTCTTGCGGGTAGCTTTGCAGACTGAGAATGTAGTTGAAATGTACTCCTCAACATCTAAATTTCTAATGATTACTCTCTCAGTAGTGAGGTCACACTGAATTCTTCCAGACATGGATGTGCTTTGTAGACAGTGTGTAGCAAGCCCTCCCGTTACCGGTCCAGCCAGCGGTGGGTGGTGGTAGATTAGGTGGCGGGCTCATTTTTTAAAAACTTCTCCTGGGTTAGATGAGGCGTTTCCTTCAAGGAGAATCTGGCCCCTCCAGCACCACGTCCACCTTTTCCTCAAAGGCGATCTCAGGAGAAGCCGGGGACAGGGGAGAGATTCTAGTACTGAAGAGTGCAGTAGCCACTGCGGGGACCCCCTGTTAGGGCAAGCCAGCCACGGCAGTGGGGTTTTAAGTTAAATGGTTCAGATTCCTGTACATTTTATGATAGCGTAGCGACCAGCCTCATGAAAATGGCAAGCTGGTCTGTGCATTCATCACAGCCTGACTCTTTTATGTAGGTAGGTAGAAGCTTTCTGTGTCTTTCCCCCTCTCACCCCCTTTTCTCCTCCTCCTCCTCCTCCTCTTCCTCCTCCCCCCCCCACCTTGCTGGTTGCTAGTAGTTCTATTCTTCATATACAGCATCCCATAGAGTTCTAGGAGAATAATGAGGAGCAAAGGTAGTAGTCTGGAGAGGATGGTGTGTGCAGTCCCCCCTCCCCGGTAGTAAATGTCCTCCTTTGGCTTGCCCACACTTGTAGCCGCCAAGTTCCGAGAACACGTGACCTGGAACCCTCACGCAGAAGCCATGCGCCTCCCCCCCCCCCGCTCCCAGCCGGGTGCAGAATAGAGCCATGGGTTCCTCTTGGTATTTATTGAGCAGAAGGAAGACGGCAATTCTTCTCCTCACATAGGACAAAAGGACGGTGTTTCTTCTTGCTTCCCAGGGTAGCTATGGAAACAGTCTCTAGGTTATAAACGGCTGCCGTCGCAGGTGTGTGTGCGTGTGTCAGTTCAGGATCTGTCAGCTGGCTAGCAAGCAAAGCACATCCAAGGTTCACGGGCGACACTGGAGACGGGGAGCAGCTCCAAATAGACTTTATAAAGGGAAGATGTACACATAGTGCTCTCTCTAGAATAGGAATTGGACCCTGGATGCCTCCCCAAGCTAGCAGTGTCACTGCTAAGACATATTCCCTCGTTAAAAAGAGGGGGGGGGAAGAGTCTCAAACGATGATGTTCCTGCCCTGGTTGTAATGTTAAGCTAAGACCCTCTGTGCTTCTTTGGCTCCCAGCCCCAGCCTCCGTCCCACCCCTTTCTCCTAGTTTGTGGATTTGAGCTGTGCACCCGAGCAGCTGCAACATTCCAGTGTTTGAAATGCCACTGATTCTTGCACCCCTAGACAACCTAACCAGGTTCACCATCTCACTCTCTCAGCAGTGCCCGAGTCCCAAGCCCATAGGCTCCCGTTTCTGCATGAGAAATCTGGTGTTTGGAATGGTTTTTTTTTCCCCTGAAGTTTTTGGGCAGGGCTCCCTCCCCTCCCCCCCCTCCCCTCCCCTCCCTACAATCCTTCCCTTTCCCCACTGTGCCAGGAGCCTCAAGGGAATGGGAGCCTCCAGCAGAGAAAAATGGTTTGTGTCGTAAGCTTCTTTTGTGTTTTTTGTCCGTCTGTGCGAGACCTGCAGCTGCTGAACTCAGCTTTGCCTTTAATTAAACCATGTTCTCTACAGCCAGCTTTGTGTAGTGGCATTTTTTTAAATTGTGGACCCGTGTTTGAGGAAATTATGATTGTGTTCCTTTTCACAAAAGGAGATCCACAGTAAATCCTCTGTTGGAAGAGACGGAGGTAAGTGCATACCTGTTAAAAACTAAATACGGAGGAAACATCAAAACATGGTAGACTAGGACAAGCCATGACCTTATCCTGTGATTTTTTTAAAATTATTTCAATGAAAGGATATGATGGAAGTTCTTGTGATCACAAAGACAGGCATATCCCACCCTAGTATACTGTTTTCTCCTTTACAGACCCCATGTCTGTGGCCCCACAGTGACCTTTTTTCCATCCTGTTTTTTCACACTGCTCCACCCTCAAGTCTTTTTTCAGTACAGTGGACCCTTGTATAACAAACAGTTTGTATAACATAAAATTTGTACAACATAAAAAATTCCGGAGATAGGGGAAATTTGCTTAACATAATCGCCAATGGGGAAAATCCATACAACATAAAAATGGGATTACTCCATTTTCATTGCATTCCTATGAGAATTTGTATAAAGGAAAATTTGCTTAACATAATTTTATTTGGAACAAATTAATTCCTTTATACAAGGTACCACTGTACTAGTATTCAGAATGTTAACCTCACATTCACCCACGTGTTACAGTTTTAAAACCCAGCAATTTTCAGCCTGTATTTGATATCAGTTTGTGTCATAACATATCACCCTCAACATTTTTTTCAATTATTTATTATGGTACTACACACTGTGGTGTTATAAAATAGTTGACAGAAGTTTTATGGGCAGCGTGTGAGCTACTTAAGTTTTAGCCAGCAGGAAAAGATTGCACACTGTGCATGACATGCTTAACAGAAAAGGCAGCAAATGCTGATGATCGTTTGTTACTAAAAGCTAATTATCAGAGGCCCCTCGGTTGCTTGTGCGGAGCTAATTTGGAAGATATAATCAACCAGAGAATTGAGGCTGGGAAATTAAGAATATTTATGTAGCATTTCAGAGACGTACCTGCATTAGTCTACTGTAGCATGTTGGCAAAAGGAAAAGAAGGTGAGGGGCCACTGGCATTTTTGTCTGTTATCTGTCTCCTCACCTGGGATAGAGGACATAGTATTTGCACTCCTTATGCTAAAAGTAGATTTTGATCCAGAAATGCTCATGCTGAAATGAAGCCAAGTCTTGTGCAGTTTTTTACATTTATTTTGCCAGCATGTACAAAAAAAAAATCCTTGACTTCTTACCATTTTGGAAATCTTTTGGACTAACAAAGTGTGATAAATATTTATACGTTCTGGGGAATGCCACCCAGTTCCACCAGTGCAGGAAGTGGGCAGCAGCCCAGAGAAGCCTCTGCCAGATAAAACTTGTTATGCAAGAAGACTTGTTTGGCCAGAATCCTGTTTAGTATTTGCATCTGAATTTTGCAGCTTTTTGTGGCTAATGGATGACAAGTTTGGACATTTCTGTATAACAGAGATGTGGACTGGCATCACATCATTCAGCTGCTGCAAGTTTCAAAAACTTGATGCAAACACCAGTAGGATTCTGGCCAAACAGTTTTCTTGCACTAACAAGTTTAGAGGTTTTTTTTTCCAATGGTAGTTTATAATACTGCATGCTTTTGGGTGGGGCAAGGAAGAAACACTGCTATTTCAAAAGGCAGTTTTCATGCTTATTTTTAAAAACCAAGCAATGTAATAGAATTAATTAATTCACCTGCTGAAAGTGAAGCCTCTCTGATGTTCTGCCATTTTAAAGGTAGTTCTTAGTTTGGAACCAAGAAGTTAAACATGCATCTTTTTAAGCATCTTAGTGCCTCTCTTACCCCTTTAGTTTCACAGGCCATTATTTGTCTCTCTTTTATGCACATTTGGAATGGTTAATATCAGAACATGTCCAGCTTGCCATCTCGGAGATAACTGAAAGATAATGTTCACATTCTCCCGGTTGTGATAATATAAATCTGTTGAAATCATGGGATGCTCTAACTTGGCATTTTCCAGAGGTAAAAACGGAGATTCATAATTCTGCCAGCACAACTGTTGAGTGGTCATAAAAGGATTGGCCAAGTGAAAAAAGTCCAGTGTTAATCTCATTGAAGCAGAATATGATGTCTGCAGAACGCTGATGTTTCAGTTAGCGGAAATAGACATTTCAGTGTAAAGAGCTCATTGTCTTGGAAAAAGCATCAGTGTTCCTTCAGTTCTTTGATGTTTTGTCTTGTTGAGGGCCTTTACTTTGGTCTTCTTCAACAAAAGCTTTGGGGAAAATGCCTACTTTCCCATTGCACGTGCCCTCCAACCATTCATCATTCACTAGAAGATAAAATAGTAGCAAACCTTAAATTACAAATAATCATTGATTATTCATTAAATTTTATGGAAAATATTTTTACCCTGCCTTTCTACTTAGGAACGATCCAGAGTGGCGTACATAATCCAAGGACAACATTTAAAACTCTCTCTTTCTATCTCTATACCTATCTATATGGATAAAAAGAATCAAACAGATATCTGAGAAATGATAAAACCAATGCTAAAAACTCATTCAAAGCAGTAAGGCATAATCCATTGATGTGGACATGTTTGGAAAAGAGCAAAAAATGATATACTTGGACAATCTGCAAGCAACTCCCAGAGATATCAACATCAAAGGCTCCAATTATCATTATGAGGATCAGTCAAAGATTGTTCTATGGAATATAATACTTCTCTGTGTGGAACAGGTGCAAACAAGGAATTCTATGATTCCACTTGTGTCTGGTCAGATGAAAAAAAATAGGAGGTGCCACATTTTTTATTTAATCTCCTGCACTAAATGTTCTACCTGCTGAAAGCCTTTCTGCTACACGCCTATCAAAGGCAGAGCAGCTTCTATTTTTTTCCTGATATTGGATAAATCTTGGATATTTATAAGAGAGCAAAGTGTATTGGATCTTTGTTCACCTAAAATTGAATTGAGTGCAGCAATGGTGCTTAAGTTCCTTTGGGGGGAGTAATTGAAAGACATAACACTATTAACAGACAAACCATCTTCATCCATTAACACTGCAACACTTTCATTGTTTGTTAGTACTCTCTCTTAGACCTGGTCATTTCTGTGGAAGAAGTTCCTGGGCCCTAAAGCTGTGCTGCTGAATGTACTGTAGTGGGTTCAGTGGAGGTCACTTGGGAAGTCACTTAGACTTTTTCAGTGCCAATCCCACACACAATGGGGAAATCTGGGAGTTAAATTGAAGTGTTAGGGGACTTGGTTAAATGCAACCTAAATACACTGGCAGTGTTAATAGTAGGTGAGGTTGCAGAAAGACCGAAGGCAGTAGGGATCCTTGTATTAAAAGCTATAAGATGGGTGCAGAAGAATGCCTACGGAAGTGAAGGGCCTAAGCATAATGGAAAACACAGCCAAATACTCTTCTTTCCCCTGCACCAATTACAAGACAGGGTTTATATGCTGGAACAACAGGAAACTGTTTTTGTGTCTTACATTATAAGAAAGGAAGTCCAAGATGAAACTTTCAGTCCAATATGTGTGGAAATATAAGGAAGGATGATGCACTGGCTTTGGGAGTACTGAATTGGAGGAGTGCCTTTCCTTTGCCAAAATCCATGTTACGTCTCACTTAAACTATCACCATTGAATCAATGAGTCTTTGATAAGTCCATATTCTTGTAAGTCCCGTTGATCCACTCTAGCTAGGACTAACAATAGGATTTAGTCCTTTGTTCTCAAAGAGCTGCCATATTGAAACAGTGGTGAGCCCTTGCCATGTCGCTCTAGCTTCTCTCTGAGTGGGAGATAGGATGAAAAAGTTATCAAGGTGGAGAGAGAGAGAAGAGATTCCTCCAGGGTCTTCTGCCAAAGAACAACAGTGTGCCTTCCCTTCAAAGCTAAGAAACCAAGCACATTTGTGAAATTCAAGTCATAATTCAGCATGTTAGTCTTAGCCTGGGCTAGGAAGTGTAATGAGTAATGAAATATCGAGTCTGTGGTTGCCTCCAGCTCATAAAGAGGTCCTAGCCTGATCTCTCTCTATTGGATCTGACATCCAGAAAGGTTGGAACATTCCTGTAGGATGTGCTCCCTAAAAATTCACCTTTCTGCCTAGTTGTTATCTTAAGATATGTTCCATGCCCTGCTTCCTACCTAGGCCGCCAACTTCCCAGCTGTGCACTACTTAATTTATGCTAAATGGTTCCCCATCATTCTTGGCAGAATGATTATAATATATCAAAGCTGGACCTGAGTTTTTTTGTCAATACAGAAGCTTATTTCCGACTTGGCAAACACTGAAGTCTGAACAAATACCTAGTAACCCAATGGCTTGCTGAGTTAATGATGGTTTATGAAAATGCAAAAGGCAGCTGAATTGTGAAATATGCTGAAAATGTCAAGGTAGTAAAGCTGTGAGTGCTCCAACAAAAGGTGTGGGAAGTATAGATAATAATAGTGGGGCTGCAAAGAGTTCGTGAATGATTTCTGAGCCAATGGTTACTGCATTCAGACGTGTTTACCTGTGTCTAAGCTAAGGTTACCACACTGGATACCCTGCCAATCTTTAGAAGTTATTGAGGCAGAATCTTCGGGTAGCAACCTGGCAGTTCTTGGATCATGTTCCAAGAGGGTAGGGTGTGAAAAGGAAATGAAACTTTAGAGGTAAAAGGCAATAAAACCTCTTGAAGGTACCAAAAAACACTTGTGATGAACCGCTTCACAGCAGCCACAATTTAGGCCAAAGATGAGAAGGCTGCATGGAAAATGAGCCAGTGGGGAAGTTAGAACATGTCATGGAAACCATAGAAAGAAGCACCCGCAGTACAAGAGAGCTGTGATTTTTTTTTAAATGCTTCTTAACCTTAGGGGGAAATTGATGTAGTTGATATGAATTATGAGTACCAAGTACTTTGTTATTACATTGTGAACTAAACAGAGTGAATCTAGGGGCAACGAGGGCTGTCCCTGTAGATCTCCTGCATCAGGAGGGAGTTGGAATCGTTGACTCCTGGGGTCCCTTCTAGCGCTACGATTCTACCAGTTGGATTAACCTTTGATGTGTCACGGATGTCACTAGGTGAAACTATTCTGTGATTGAGGATTGATTTACCTTGAGCCAGAACAAGTATTATGTCTCCCTTTTGGAACTCCAGGTCTTCTGGTTGGGTAGCTTCATAAGTATAGAGGGCTACAACCTCATTTGTGTGCTCCTCTTTTATTGCCTTCTGTGGATCTCGCCTACTGTTTTCGCTGCTTAGATCATCTTCACCTGCCTGATGTAAAAACAACAGCAGCCAATTCAGATATATTAACAGAAGTGGTGGGAAATAAAGCTAGTTGTCACTTTTATATTGGCCAGATTTAATGTGAAATTTCCCCCCACCCCCAGCAGATCTTCAAATACTCAAATCTGAAACTTTGACATTATAATCTGACTAATTCCAGGACTTTTCCTTAAGGGACATAGGGCCTTAACTGTGGTTTGGAAACATACTGGAGACATTTCCCCCCACCAGAGTTAAAAACTGAAGCCACATATTATGGTAATCTTAAAATCATTGTTTTAAGTTTAAAATAAACAAGGGGAATACCTCCTAACAGTGATGCCTGTTCAGCATATTCTGAGGTTGCAAGTGATCCTGCATTTCTGTTTTTGGAAATGATTGAAATATGTCATTGCATGGTTTGACTGAGTTATCAATCAGTTGCATTGGCAAATGCAGGAAAGGCCAAATTTGGATATCATGCAGGGACTTAGCTGGCACCTTGGTGGGTGAGAAGATTCTAGACCAACAGGAGCAATGTCTCTTAGCAAGCTCTTAATAAACTGGATTGCCTATTATTATTATTATTATTATTATTATTATTATTATTATTATTATTATTATTATTATTATTATTCCCCTCTCCCCCCAGCAAGCAATAACTTTCAATTCTCCCTCATATTATACAATATGAAAGCATGGTGGGAAAGATTGGCCCATTTCTCATTCTCAGGCTTCCCTTTTAACCATTCTCTATACTTGTCCCACTCCTTCAAAATTTTATTTTTCCCTTCTGTTTTCCCTTCTTGCATTCTTTGTATCCATTCATTCTGGAGAAATTGATATACTACTCTTTCCATTTATTAAATTTCCATTTTTCTTCATTCTTCCACTCACTTATTAAAACCATTAAAACTGCTGCTATTCCGTAATACATAATCTTTTTAATTTATCTCCACTTGTCTTCTCTCTCCACCAATCCCAAAAATATATGATCTATTTTTAATTGGAACCTTTGGAGTTTGTTTTTTGGTTATTTCTTTTAATCAATTTTCTACATTAGTCCAAAATTTCTTCACTTTCTCACACTTTCATATCATATGCCCAAAAGTGCCCTTCTCTTTCTTACAATGTCAACAAAGAGGTGAGATTTTTTAATCAATTATCCTTAATTTATATGGGATATAGTACCATTTATGCAACACTTTCAACTGCATTTTTTAATTTTTCCCATTCTTACTTCTCTTGCCCACTTTAACAATAGCTACAATCTTTTCTTTATCTAAATCCATCTCATCTTCTCACAAATTTTTAATTATATTTCCAGTCTGATTCTATAAACTAACCAAATATTTAATGATAAAATCTTCCCCTATTTATTTAATTGCTCTTTTGGGCCCCATTTCGACACTCCTCCTATTTTCGTTCTCTTAATCAGTTTCTCCATTGTTATCTTCCTTGGGCTGTCTAATTCCTTTAATATTCTTTTATCTCTATCAAACAGTCCTAACGAACCCACTGATGTGTTTATTGTATCTTCTACTCTTATCCATTTTGGAATGGGGTAATCCCGTTGTCCACTTTTAACTGGAAAGCTATATAATATTTTTCTAATTAGAACATGTTCCAGCCTCATTCTTCTTTTACTGCGCATAATTTTTTTGCCTCAACCTTGCCCTCTTTTTACCAAAAACCCAATTCCTTAATGAGGCATCCCATTTCTTTAATATCTTTTCTGGCAGCAATATTGGTGATATCTGAAATAAATAGAGTAACTTTGATATTATGAAAATTTTCAGCGCTCTTATATTGGACAATATGCCCATTTTTTTAATCTTTCCAACCTTTTATTGCATTTTTAATCTTTCTCCATGTCTTATAATTTTCCACCCCTATTTTCTTCCAAGTTTTCATTATAACCACACCCAGATATGTCAATTTATTAATTCCATTTCCCATTCTCATTTTTGACTTTAGTTCATCTTGGTCCTTCCTGGAAACACTTATAAACATAATTTCTGGTTTTTGCACATTTACTTGTAACTCTGAAATTTCCTCGAATTCCTTTAATATATTAGTCAGTGGGTCTGCCATTTTGGAGGGATTGGTTACTACTAAAATGAAATCAGATGCAAACATATTAATTTTTACTTCCTCTCTACCTACAGTATTTTATAACCTTTAAATTGACTACATTCTCTCATTCTTTGCGCTAATGGTTCCATAGCTACGGCAAATAACAATGAGGATTATGGGCATCCCTGCTTTGTTCCTCTCTCTCTTGGAATCTCTCAGTTAAAGAGCCATTTACCCTCACCTTAGCATAACTGTCTTTATATATTTGTTTTACTGCATTCCAAAAGGGCCCTATAATAGCCATCTGTCTCAATAGTTTTAATAAGTACTGTATATACTTGAATATAAGTCTAGTTTTTCAGCCCTAATTTTGGGCTGAAAAAAGGGGCCCTCGACTTATATTCAGGTCAGTACTTTTAGCCACTGAGGCAAGTGCACCCTTAAACATTGTGCACCCTTCTCCTGACCCCACCCCTGTATTGCAGGGGAGCGACATGCAATGTTTAAAATGACTTTTAGCCACCAAGGCAAGTGCTTGGGTGAGTGGCTCAAAGTCATTTTAAACATCACGTGCCACTTCTCCTGACATCACAGAGGAGCAGTGTGCGATGTTTAAAATGACTTTTGGCTAAAAGTCATTTTAAACATCACTCACCACTCCCCCAGCTCATAAAGGAGGAGCTGCCAGGCCCTGCTGCATTTCCCATCCTAGACTTATACTCGAGTCAATAAGTTCCCCCAGGTTTTTTGTTGTTGTTGTTAAATTAAGGGCCTCAACTCATACTCAGGTTGATTTATATTTGAGTATGTATGGTAATCCCTTCCTACCGAGTCAAAGGCTTGTTTAATATCCAATTTTATAAATGTAACCTTATTTCCCTTCCTCTTGGCCTCAGCCATTACATTCATTATTATTCTTATTGGGTCTCCTATATATCTACCCTTGACAAAACCATATTGATCCTCCTTTGTTAATTCGGGAACTGTATCCTTTAATCTTTTTGCCAATATCTTTGTAAAAATTTTATAATCTTGATTTGCCAAAGCAATAGGCCTATATAAGGCTACTTGATCTTCTGGTTTACCTTCTTTTTTCAACAATAAAATATCTGTTTCCCTCCATGACTCAGGTATATATCTCCCCCTTGCATTATATCATTAAATAATTTCCCCATTCTTTCCACCATACACACTTGAAACTGTTTTTTTAAAAAAAAAAAAATAACCGTAAACCCATCCAAACCTGGAGCCTTTCCCACTTTTAATTCCTTCATTGCCTCCTTAATTTCCTCTACATTGGATTACCTATTATTATTGACCCTTGTGTTTTAGAGCTATGGAGAAGCCCTTCCTAAAACTGCAAATGAAAAAATATAACTTCAGCCAAAGGTACAGAGAGTAAGACTGAAAGAAGTAAAGAAAACTTTTAAAAACTTTACATCTGGTTGAATTCACCGTTGTTGACAAGAACAAGGAAGGGAAGGGACAGGTCTGTTGAGCAACTGAATAGAAATACTGCCTGCATATTTTCTGTATTTCCAGAAATAAAATAGTTAATAGCTTTTGCTCTGAGTGAAACCACATCAAGTGTTATGTGAATGGTTTTGGTTACAGGTCATGTTTTCCAGGGCCTGTAGGCGATTTAGACCCTCTGAGGACCAACTTTCTTTGATCATGTGGACATAATGAAGCTGCCCATGAGAAATAATTTAACAGGTAGATGTCCTCAAAATAAGATGAGTAATAGGTTCTAGTTGTTTTGTAAAGGCATTTTAGTGGATGTTCTTAAGTTTTTTGGGGACACTCATAAGACCATGTTTTCAACAAGGAACAGAAAAGCAGTGGAAAGCAACACCGTTCATTGGAGAAGGGACTCGCCAATTATTGGCACTTCCTGAAAAAGGCAATTCCTTCTTACTCACCTGGTGGGTGCTACACCACAGTGTCAAGGAAAAGTTCTTGACATGATCCCACAAGGTCTTCATGTTGTCCTCATTCAAAAACACAAGCTCCTTGTGGGCGATGCGTTGGTAGCTGAACAACACAGGGACACTGGTGAGACCAAAAGTGATCCTATTTGTTCTGGAAAGGTGAAGTAGAGGGATGTTGGGTTGCATTTCTTACCTCAGGCTTGTGCACTGTGGGGAGAGCTCGAGCTTCTTGCACACTTTGTCAAGAAGACTGTGGTACGACAGCTCAGGGCTGGCTTGCAGAGCCACAGTATATTTGTAATGCACTTTTATGGTATATAGAGTAGGAGCGGCAAACTGCAAAGATGAAAAAGAAAGAAAGAGCAATAGTAGTTTCCAAACCCAAAATAGCCACAGTACCTCTATATTTTGGATGGATTTTTCAGATTGAGAGGAAGCATGGATCTACTTGCCTGCACACTAAAACATATGGAAAGACACACTTGCAAACATGCACCTAGACTTCACATTTTAGGTCTTCTCGCAGCGTGCTGAAGTACTAGAGCTGGAAGTGCCGTAAGCCTTCATTGTTTAAAAGAAGAATTTTAACACTGTGCTCTTTGGATGTTGCCAAGGGGAATTTCGTGCTAAGTAGAGGATGCTTGAGCATCGATGTTGATCTTTGCCACTTTTTCCGGATTGAAGTCTTTTCTTTTGGTCCACAAGACTGTTCTGTATACATTCTAAGACATTTACATTTTTATATTTGCAATGTTTATATGCTTCCCAATCACAAAATTTTCTTAAACAATTTATAATAATCAAAATATAACCTTGAACGCATCACCCAAAAACAGGTAGCATAAAAACTCAAGAGGCACAGATGAGATTGATAAGATGCTCAAGGAACCCCCAGGGAAGTGTCAAAACTGAGGTGGAGAAAAGGTACAGCAGAATCTGCTGGTGGGTCTCCAAAACGGTAGGAAAAGGAAGGCTTTCCCTCTCTTCAGCATCATGTGGTAAAATCAAAAACGTCTGGAGAGAAAACAAGTAAATTTGTTTATGAACTCCCTCCTGGTACTGAAAACAAACTCCAGGGCTGAGCATGTGCTCACATGTACCCGATGGTGGAATTCTGTTCACCTCCCTGTGCCATTATCTTTCATCCAGTTCCAACAGGTAAAATTCAACATTCAGTGAATAACAAAATGGAATTTGCACGCCTCAAACCTGCCTCTGTTTCAAACATGTTTGGAAAAAAAAACCAGCCTTTTCAACTCACGCAAAAAAAAAAAAGGATTATGGAATGGGAGCCAAGTAAACATCTTTCTGAAGATGAGGTGATCCCATGTGTACATCATGTCATTTATTAGGGTCTCCTGGAAGTGTTCTCAAGGCCCAGGTGGCTGCATGTGGCAATGAGGTGCTCCTTAAATAGCCTGGCCCTGTGCCCTTAAGGGCTTTAAAGATCAGTACCAGCCATGTGAACCCAGCCTAGAAATGAACTGGAATGATAATGCAGTCAGACTCTCTAGTCCAGGGATGGCGAACCTTTTTGCCACTGAGTGCCCAAACTTGGTGGCGGCAGTGGCGGTCGAGATCAGCGGCAGCGGGGGGGAGGGGCGAAGGCAGCAAGGGTGATGGAGGGGGCGGGGTCAGGGTCGTCGGTAGGAGGGGCAGGGATGGCAGCAGTAATGGCGGCGGAGACGGGGTCGGGTCGGTGGTGGCAGGGGCAGCAAGGGCAATGGCGATGGGGATGGGGCGGTGGGAGGGTTAGGATCGGCGGCAGCGGGCGGGGGTCAGGGGGGGGCAAGGTCGAGGGCAGCAAGGGAGACGGGGTCAGGGTTAGCAGCGGTGGCAGGAGGGGTAGGGATGGGGTTGGTCTTGGCGGTGGGGTTGGCGGAGGCGGGGTCAGGAGCGGCAGGGGGCAGTGGCAAGGACGGCAATGGCAATGGCGTCGGTAGGGTTGGCCTGGCACCCAACATGCTCCCTGTCCCCCACTTCCCCCTCCACAAATTCCTCATGGCTGGTATAGCAGAGGGGGAAGTGGGCGCGCAAGGAGCATGTTACGTGCCAGGCAAAAGCTCTTTCCCTGCCACCTTTGGCACACGTGCCATAGGTTCGCCATCCCTGCTCTAGTCCCAGTTGTGGTGTTGCAGCCCTTCCCTGGACTGGCAATGCTGCCACATTTTCAAGACAGTCTTACTCCAGCCAAACATTACGGCATCAGATCGTGGCTAAACAAAAGCCAGATTGTGCAGATTGGGCTGTGGTGGCGCTGCAGAAGGTGCTTTGGCCTCTAATGATAGGGCAAGATCAATAAGCACAGCAAAACAGTTCACTTGATCCACACAGCGGAGCACGGCCCTCGGAGGCAGGCTGAACATGCAGCCCTCCCATGGACACAGTAGTCCACAGAACGCAGAAGCCCAAAGCTTAACTGCCCAGAATATCACATCATGAATGACTTAGCTGACAATAATTACAGGATCTAGGCCACAGTTGTGCATGATCCTCACGTCACCTTTCAGGGTCACAGGTAAGAAGCAGCAGAAGCTGGAAAGCCCCACCGAATCCTGGTTTACAACAGCAAGCACTAGTGGCAGCCGTTGGACAAGTTCTCCAGTTTCTGTTTGAAGTCTCTCCAACAACTAAACCATGCAAGGGGATCACTTACCTCCGGCATCTTCAGACCTGCAAAAAAAAAAGTATAAGAAATTTTTTACAAACCCAAGAGAAATGTTTGTTTAAAAGCACATACAGATTGAGGTGAAGGCTGAAGTGATGTGCTTTGGCTCAGGAAAGCAGGCGTGACCTCACTGTCACAGGAAGAAGCGATATCTGTGCAAGGCTAAAAAAACAGCCCTGTGATCAGCAAATGGAGAGCATCCCTTTGGACAACAGGTTGAGGTGGGGGGCACGGCATATAGATTTAACAAGTACCCCATTAAAGAAGGCAAAGCACAACACTGAGCTAGAAGCATTCTTCCTGGTTTCCTGCCTAGATGGAAAGAAAATTCTGGTGCTCAAACTTGGGGGAAACTTGCAGTGTGGTAACAAGAGTTCTTATAAGACTCTCTTGAAGGAAACATTGGAAAGTGTTAGACATGACCCCATTCCCTGAGGTGTCCTCTGAACCTTTCATCTCTGCTGTTCCCTTCTGTTCTAGGGACAGGATCTGGCAGCATTCTTTTAAAGGATTTCCCAATTAAGAAGAGAACAGGAAGAATCTGGAACAAACTAATTGGCAGTCCTTAAGTCCTTTCAGGTGTGGGTGTCCCTAGGATTCAGTGGGTTTACTACTATGCAGGTGTATTTTAGCTCCATGTGCAACCTCTTTTAGTGCAATAATTGACTGGAAATAGTAATCACACTAGGCTGCAATTGGATATTTATTCCCTCAGGAATAAAATCAATTAAATCTAATGGGGCCTACCTCAGTTCAATGTAAGTTTAACCATATTGCAAAAATTTGTTTGAAAATCAGAAGCCGGCTTTAAGAAAGCGCATTCTTACCACTGCCACTATTCCAACGCCCTCAGAATAATTTCTCCTCCCAGTACTTGTGGGAAGTTAGTGTTCTCTAGTTCTGACACACACACTGGAACGGATTCACTATATATTTCCTTTACTAACCTGGTGGGCGCTTGACAGGGCGTTCTGGAGCAGCAATGCCAGGTGGATCAGGAATGTTCACATCATCACTGTTTTCCTTTGGTGTAAAAGAGAAATGATTGGTGAGTAACACTTGTACTGGCTGTAATGTTAATAGCCGAATTTAGAGGCATGAAGGATCAATTCTAGTCTCTGCCTCAAATTTTATAGTGGCCCCACTATATCATGGGTAACAATTATATAGTCAATAGTGCTCATCCTGGAGACTGACCAAAATGAGAATTCTCCTGGCATATCACCTGTGGGGGGTTGGTTCCCGTCGACCCCACAGATAATGAATTTGTTCTTAAATATGTAATTTTCTCTTACCAAGGCTGAGTTTTGGTTTGTCATTTGCATTGGCTCTAGATAGTTACAAGGTACAATCCCTTTCTGTAAAAAAGAAAGAAAGGAAGAAAGCAGATGTTAGGAGAACACACAGTATCAGAGATCGCCATGAATGCTGTGAAGCATTCCCCTCCCATCAGTGGATTACGGCTTTTCCTCTTCTTTTGTTCTCCAAATTTTCCAAACTGGCAACATTCTGACTTTACTTTGTCAGAACAACAAATTCCTTTTCATGAAACCTTGACCAAATAATGATGAAGAGGCCTGGCATCACCATTTTCTTCATTAACGGCAACTTCACATTTGGACTTCTGAGCATCTTTTCTCTGTGGGTGATGAGGAGAACACATCTGCTCTCCAATGCCTCCAAAATTAAATCAGGTGCAGAAGGATGCTCATGTTCCATTGGCTCCTGTTTATTTACAACACCTGACCTTAGATCATGGATTACAACTTGGTAGTGCTTGTCATAGAGAGTAATTTTCAGTGACCTCATAATACCTTGCCATTAAAGACAACAGTGGCCCAGTTGTCTTTTTCTTTCTTCAAGACAAAAACAATGTTTCCAGGGAGGACTTGAAGCTCATTGTCTGTTTCTGGTATAAATTCATACAAAACTCGGTGAGGTTTTCCCTGTAGGGTCCTGCATAGGGAGAGCAACTTTCAGTTTAGTCAATCAAAGAATAAATCAAACAAATAAAAATTATATTTTGATTGTTTCACTGCATAGTCCCACGTTCCTGAGGATACTACAAAGAATGCAAAAATAACTGGGGCCCAGGCACCGGACATGTGGTGATCGCCTTCTGTTATGCGACCCTGGGCACATTTTGAAAAAATAACACTTGCAGTCTTCTAATACGTTGGGGAAAGGAAGGTAAAGCATTTCGTGCGAAACTCTCAAGCACATCCATTTTGCATTTCTCATATCCCTGAACATTTGAAGTGCCCCCTTCTGTCCCTGAGAAAACAATAATCTTCTCCTGATAGTATACGTGGAGGCTCATCCATAAGTAAAAATGGGACACTGTCACCCCTTCCTCACATCCATGCTGTCCCTGTGAGTCCTATTCTTCCTGCTTCCTTACTCAAGGCAGAGAACTTGTTGTGTGTGTGTGTGTGTGTGTGTGTGTGTGTGTGTGTGTGTGTGAGAGAGAGAGAGAGAGAGAGAGAGAGAGAGAGAGAGAGAGAGAGAGAGAGACTGACATTTTGCCTATGTGTGCACATACATGACCAAAACAACCCACTTTTGCTCCTACTTTGACCACTCTTATCTGCTATGCCTCCAAACCTATTGGTCACAAGGGGTACCAGGCAACACTTGGGAATTCCATATCTCACATATAAAGAAGGCAGACATCTAAACTTTCCAAGTGGTGTGAATCTGCAAATGCCTTTTGCTTTTAAAAAACTATTTGTTATAAATAGTCATAGATAGAGATGTAAAATTTCTGAAAATTTTGAAGGTCAGAAAAAAAGCCCTGGGATTTTAAGGGAGGATTTCGGGGGATTTTCAGAAAAATTGGGGAAAATGCTATAAGAGCACCCCCGACTTTTACATCTTGAAAATAATTATGTTGCTTTAGGAACATAAAATATGGCTATGGACAATTTAACTTGGCAAATTTGTTGCTCTGTATTTTCTTCCAGTGCTTTGAGGCCTAGTGAAGAGGACAGAACAGAACCAAACGGACCCATCCACATGCAAAAACAAAAGTGAAACCTTTTTCTTTTTCTTATGACAATAGCAGTACCTCCTAAAGGAAGAAATGCATTTTGTTCTTGCATTGGAGAGTTCAGTTTGTAACCTAGGACTTGCTTGTCCTCAGTGCACAGAAATTAGAATAATCTGATACTATGCACATTTTTTTAGAAATGATTTGGAAAATATTTTAACACCCAGTCTTAAAATATTTTACTCGTCATGTTAAAATAAAACATTCCATAATCATTTTTTCTTTTTTCAATTTCCCAATTGTTTTGGAAAAAACACCAAAAAGACATCAGAAAAAAAAATGGAAAGGAGAGGCCTTTCTCTCCATCCCGCCACCTTCACAGATGCCTTATTAAAGACACATGAAAGGGCCTTCTCTGTTGCTGCTCCCAAACTTTCGAACTCCCTCCCACTAGAGGCAAGGACTGCCCCGTCTCTGTTGTCTTTCCGGAAGCAGGCAAAGAACTTCCTCTTCAGGCAAGCTTTCCCTGAATGATGGATTACCATATATGATTGCATTGACTGATTTCATAAGAACACCTGTGTTTTCTATGTTAGTTTCCATCCCTCATAATGGATTTTTTTCTTTTAATTGTTTGCATGCTCTTTTTAGCTTTAATGGTACCTTTTAATATTGTAAGATGCCTCTTCTAATTCCCTGTTCTTAATCTAGAATATGGTTTAAATGTTCTGGGCTGTATATTGTCCCTCCTTACTGTATGCCCCCTTGCTTCCTTTTCCAAGGAGAAAGGTGGGGTAAAAATATTCAAATTAAAATAAATAAAAATAGCCTGATATTCTCTGAATTTTAGCGATCTTACCAGAGTTTTTCTGGCGTTTTTGGTCTTGGAGGTGGTTCTGATGCCTGCAAATATAAGCATATGTTAGCATTTATCTCTCTTGGTCTGTATATAGCTCTTGATCTTTTAAAATTAAGAACTTGGGTTAACAAGAGATGCAACATTTACCAAGAGAAGACACACCTGAAAATGTTATGATTATTGCTTCGGTCAATGTTCTATATGCATGGGCTGGCTGTGCCTCTACCTCTTCCCATCATTCAGAAATGAAGATACCACCCAGCGAATATGTGGTTCATGGGGAGAAGGCAATATGGCGGACCAACCAGCTGACCAACTGCTCACCAGCAACAAGTGAACACAGCTAACATGAAGGAATTCATTAGCTCACGGGAATGGGAATGGCTGCATTCCTGGAGTGAAAGGCTCAGGAGCTGCCACTGAAGACCTCCAAAGCAGCCACCTCCTTGCTGCTTCAGCATTAACGTGGAAACAGCACATGTAGCACCACCCGCAGTTGGCTCCAACGCAGTGCTACAGCAAAGGCAATACTTCTACTAAATGATTTTCCTGACCTCCCTTGGAGTGGCAACCCGGAGGATCATGGCCAGGCCCTAGGAGGACCCAGTGCAGTGGGGAAGATGTCCTTGGGAAAAGACTCTGGCATGAAATAAATGCCAATTAACATGTCCTGAAAAAAGCACACCTGAATGGAAAACAATGTTTGTTCTCGCTACAGTGTTCATACGCTACTCAAGTGAGTCGCTGTTTGTGCAAGTAAATGGCTGGCTGAATAGATCTTCAAAAACAAGAAACCAGAGATTTTGCAACTGATTGTTGTGACATTACCAGGACAAATAGCAACCTTTCCACCTCCACATATTGCATGCATGGGCCACTTTGTAACTGTTAGTGGCCGAAATCCTGTTGCACAACTTTATCCGCTCAGCCAACAATGATGATTTTAGATAATTAAACAATCCATATATTTCCAAAGTGACACCACTTGGGTTGTTTGTCACTTTTATTTTAATTTTTTTAAAGAAAGCATCCCCCCCACGTTACATTGAGTTCCTTTGTTCTAACAGTTTTTTTAATAAATTCGCAGCATGTGAATTTATTAAACCTCTTTGAACATTTTAAACAGATTTATAGATGAATTAGCAAACGGTTCCAACCGTCCTCTGATACAGAGTACTGGGAGAGAGAAAGGTAGCAGAGGCATGAAGTGAGCAGTAACAGAGGAAATATTATCTCAGGGATGTAGCTAGAAGCTGTTGTTGTGCCCAATAGAGATGTGATGCAATTATCAAAACAGCAGACTAAAATGAACAGGCAAGAGGAAGCCATTTTGTCTCACCTGGGGTTGAAGAGGAGCAAAGCCTGCAAACTCATCTTTGTCAACCACCGATGCCACAACCTGTAATGAGAAGTCCTGCACCTTAGGCATGCTATAAACCCAGTGACTATTCAAAGTAATAAGATACTTTAACACATGTTCATGTTGTTTTTTTTTAAAATTTGTACCTAATACCCTGTTTCCCCAAAAAATAAGACCTCCCAAAAATTAAGCCCTAGCAGGATTTCTATGCATTTGTTAAATATAAGCCCTACCCTGATAATAAGACCTAGTGATGGGCGTGGCTATGGTTGTGTGCAGGGCTGACATTCAAGCATATTATACTTAATAAAAGTAAGACATCCCCTGAAAATAAGCCCTAGTGTGTCTTCTTGAGAAAAAATAAATATAAGACAGTGTCTTATTTTCGGGGAAACACGGTATAATTTGAAGGAAGGAAGGAAGGAAGGGGTACACTGGACAATGTCTTCATCGCTCTGGGGGAGATGCCAAAACACCTAAAGACCTCTATGCCCAGGTACTGTCAATGAGACAGAAGACAAAACGTGAACTACAGTGAGGCTGAGGCATGTGCGAGGAGCCCAGTTCCAGCCCAAGGTCTGACAAGCTTGTGTTGGCTTTGCTTCACAAATTATTTCCAGGCCAGCTGCAATTTGCAGTCTGGAACCCTCACATGGCACCCATTTCAAGAGTACACAAAACATGGCTGAAACATGCGTCAGTAAACAAACAAAATACGTTCAAGTAATGGACACAGCATGTAGTAAAAACATGCATCAAATATACGAGGAAGGTAGCAAAAAAAAGTATGGGCCTTCCCTCACAAAACAACAACATCAATAAAAGCACCTAATGAAACCAAGCATGGTCATGGAGAAAAAGGTTTTAGAATCCAGCTTTAAAGATGTGACCATGAATGATGTAGTTCTATGAAAGTGCTCTTATAATTGGGAAGTCAAAGGCTAACTTTTCTTTCATGCCTGGAACAGAATGGACCAAGCAGGATTGATTCGTTCTCCAGGTTTCCTCCACCACTACTCTTCCCCTTTTCCCTCCTCAAGTCTGGTGATTGTAGATCCTTGTGAATGCTGAGGTATATCCTTCTTCTCCTCTTACAGGAACATAGAAGCAATGCAAGGTCAAACATTTGGTATCTTGAAGGGACAGTGAATAGCTTTCATTTGGGCCTGAATGTACCCGACAGTAATAATCCAACATCTTCTAATGTTTGCACAAATGTTACGTCTATGTTGTGTTTGGATATTATCTAATATGACAATCAGGTCACAATCTTCATGTTATTCCCTCACACCCTTCTTATCTGCTACCATCAAGTTCTGTTTGGTTTTGGCTTTCCTAATTATTTTTGTTTTCTTTTTTCTTTTTTTTTTTTTTGATTTTGCAGCTTCACCAAAGTGGTAAACAACAGAATTATGTTCTAGGTTGAAAATGATGTGAAAACAGTATTTTACAAATTTCTCATGGTTAATGTTTATGGTAGTATGTGAAATTTTATTAAAAGCCCAAATATCATACTTCAATGCCCATATGATAGTTCCATCTTTAAAGTTGCCAATTTTCACCTAGGTTGTATAGACATGCCTCTCACAGTGGCTCACTCACCGCCACAGCAAGTAGTGGCCTTCTGCATACTATCAATAGTAGAGATGGGCACGACTAGGGAAAATGACGTTTTCGAGTTGTCGTGTGTCGGAGGCAGTCCGTTTCGGCTCGTTTCCGTTTTTCGCGAAATTTTGCAAATATTAGTCGGTTCGTTTTTTCGTTTTTCCATTGTCGTTAGTACTGGTTTGAGGGGGTAGCGGGCTCCTGGAGGGAGCTGCAGGAGTCAGCCAGAGCCACAAGTGACGGACTGGCAGACTCTTTGCACCCGCTGTGTCTCACGTACTTGCATGTAGTGCAATGCAAGTAGATCTGGCTTAGGGTTAAGACGGGTTAGCGCAAGGGCTAGGGTTAGGCTAGTTACGGGTGAGGTTAGCGTGAGTATTGGGGTGCACCTCTGGGTGCCTCTCTGACCCACTTAGAAGGACAGTGTACTGGCGTATGGGTTAGGCTTAGGCTTAGGGTTTGGGTTTGGGCTATGATTAGTGGGCTGTTTATGCCCGATTGGCACATCCCAGAAGTCTCTGTGGTCAACCTGGCCAAGTGGCCATGCGATTGGTGGAAAATTTGCATGGTCCACTCCCATGGGCGAGCCCATCATTGCAAATGTGCAGGTGTAAAAAATAAAATAAAATAAAATAAAATAAAATAAAATAAAATCAACGGAGACTTTTTTGCAAGAAAAACCCACTGCTGCTACTGTAAAAATTCAAGCATTTAAAATAGCTAATTTTCACATGTTTCTGTGGTGCTTTGGTGGGGTTTTGGGCAACGATTTCAAAAAAAAATTGCGGTCGCCATTTTGGATCCCCCGCACTGCATGGCAAATGGATGCGCCCTCCCAGCCTGGTACCAGCAGCGCAGCAGTAGCAATAGCCAAGGAGAGGGGGCGGGAAACCCCCCAAATAAAACACCCTTCTGGCCTGGTAGGTGCCCTCAGACAGTTTTCGCCTACTTTTAGGGCCGGGAATCGGTTTTTTTTTAACTTTTAAAAACTTTTTTTCTGTGCCGCTTGGCATTGCGCAATCGCCGCGATGCAAGTAACGAGCACGACAAATCAGACCAAATTGTTCGTTCGTCGGTTCGAGCTCGAATTCTGGCGGAGTAATTCCCGTTACCGTTTCCGTAGAGTAACGGATACGAGTAACGGAAACGGAAACGGGAATACCGCTAAGTCGTGTCCATCTCTAATCAATAGCTTCAGCTATAGATTACAGGAAATCAGAGTTCTGTTAAAAGTATAAGAACAGGGCAACTCCCACCCACCCCCAAAGCAGCTGGCACCTTTCACACAGTATAACCCAAGTGACTTTAGGAACACAGGCTAGATCAAATTGGATGGTTAATTTTGCTTTTGCTGTATATGAACGCCTTACTGTGGCTTTCCCTAAGTAATCTTTCTTCTCCAGCTGTGCCACTTGCTTTTCATTCGGCCGAAACAACTTCCCTTCAGGAATCACAATGGGGTCAAAGCATCTTTGCTTCTGCATACACAAAAACAAAAAATCAATCATGAACGGGCTCTAACATGTTCTCGACAGATCTCTTACAAACAGCAGTTTTTGTTCCATATCTCGATTCCATGCTAGGGCAGGGCAACGCGCAGTTCTGTCTAGTTGCATGTGGCCCTTCCCATAATTTTAAAGGGCTTCAGAGAAGGCTTGGCACCGACAAGGAAGAGAAACAAGGAAGATGGGATGGGTGTGAGAGAAAGAAAGAGGGACGTGATAGAGAAAGGACAGATTGAAACACAGAGATGAGAGGGAGGCAGGGAGAGGGAGGGAGAGAGAGATGGAATGGCATAGAAAGAAGAAGTGAGGGGACTTGGGGGGGTGCAGCAAAAGAGAGATGTAGTAGTACGGAGAAAGAAGGAGACAGAATGGTCCTGAGAGTGGGAAAATCTGGTGGAGGGTTAGGGAGAAAGAAAGACCGCTTTATGAACCCTTCACGTTTGACTTTAGCTCTGCCTTCCGAGAGCGGTGACCGTGCCCACCACCCGAATGCACTACTCGGTAGGCTACCCCAGAGAACATGGTCATTGATGAGAATTCCATAGCGTAGACCTATTATCTCCCTCTTGTCAATGTTTCCTTCCTTAGCTCTAGGGCAGTCAGGTCTCAAAGTCCTGGACAAAAGGAGAGCCTCTTCGCTGGGATCTCCACGTCCCAGATGTATCTTACGCCTCAGAACTAAAGAGGAACTACATTTCCCACAGCCTGCCCCCAGCTTTCTCTCCCATGTGTGACTACTTAAAGTGCTCCACTCTGCCTTAATTTTTGCCCTCTCCCAGAGAGAGAATGGCTATGAGGTGGATGTGTTAAATATTCATAGGAATTAGACATCTCTTCAACATGCGAGGAGGAACAGCAACCTTGCTTTAAAAAAAGGGGGGGGTAAATGAAGCCAGGAAAATTCAGTAATTGTCACAAAACAAGGACGTGAAGTAATAGTTGTCATGATACCATCAATCACGCCTGTGGGTAAACGGAAACAGGGAAGGAACCGGGACAAGACCACGTGACCGCGAACAACGTTATCACAAAACGAACATAATCTCAGAATGAGGAAGGACGCAAAGTAACCGTCATAGAGGCCAATGATCTGAAGGGGTGAAGTTTTCTGTCTTAGGGAGCCTCTTGACACATTTCCCAAACTTTCATTATCCTAAACTTCTGACTGTAATGGAGAACCTCTACACTACAGACACACCATAGGATGTTCTCTCAAGGAAGTCACCCTCCAGTTTCCAAGGGCAATTGGAGACAGAGGAGGAAGGGCTAGCTTCCTGACTGTTTTACATCTAGGTAAACATAGGGAGAAGTGGGTGTGGTGGCTCAGTGTACTAGGAGACGGAAACAGTCAGCTACAAAGTCGGCAGCTCGGCGGTTCAAATCCCGGCTGCCCCGCAGCGGAGTGAGTTCCTACTGTTAACCCCAGCTCCTGCCAACCTAGAAATTCGAACGCATGTAAATGCAAGTAGATAAATAGATACTGCCATAAAAAGTGGGAAGGTAAAAGAGTGTTCCGTGCAGCCATGTAGGCCACATGGCCGAGGTAAGCACTGTCCCTAGAGTCAGACACGACTAGCACGCATGTGCAGGGGTGAGGTGGGGAACTTTACCTTTACCTAAACATACGGGGACTGGGAGAGAAGGCAGCCATCTCCACAGCATGGTCGGAGCGCTTACGCACATGACTGCACTGCAATCCTACAAGTCTGATTATCACAGATTTTGAGTACAACCCTAAATAGAGCTAACCCAGGATAGAAAAGGTGTATGCAGAGTTGCATAGCATTTGGATAGTGAGCCTAGTTTAATTAATTATCCTTTTCTACTGTTTCTTACCAGGATAGATTCCATGGCCTTATCAATTTTGTTGTGCCGGGGCCCAGTCTTCAGTTTCATTGCTCTGGTCAAATGCTCTTCAGCCTTCTTCCAGTCCTCTAGCTTGGCATAGGCAACAGCCATATTGTACAACACCTAGCCAACGAAGGTCAAGAGGGTTAGAAAGCATAGCCTGGACCAAATTGTATTGTAGTCCTCTTAGTTACCACTGAGTGAGAGGATGGCACAGGGCCCCCGAGGGCTCAGTCTGGACTAAAAAGACTTGAATTAAACACGTGAAGCTCAAAGGATGGCTAGTTTTCTAAGGCTGATCTTGAAAATCAGGCCACTGGAGCTTCTCACCTACATGTTGCTCCAAGCCCACCTGGGCAGGGAATATTAGCTCATAACAGTTTATTCCACTTTATTTCTGGGTCCAAATGGCTGAAAGTCCCTCTCCCCAGTCTCGAGGGTGTTTCTCTCAGGCCAGTGGACAGTGTCTGGAAGACCGTAACACGCAACCAGGCTTTCTCTGTGGCTGGCCCCGTGCTTTGGAACCATCTCCCGACTGAGCTGCGCCTTACACAGTCCCTGCTAGCCTTCAAGAAAGCCCTAAAGATCTGGCTTTTCCGTGAGGCATCCGGTGATAGTTAATTTTTTTTATCACGCCATCACGCCATTATTTGTCACCTCAAATAATACCTATTATTACTTTTGTTATTAATATCATTTTTAAAAATTTATATTGTTTTATATGTCCATTATTGTTATTGTTTCTTTGTTTTTATGCCTGTTATTTGTTGCAAACCACCCAGAGTTCTTCCGGAAGACGGACAGTATATAAATAGTTAAATAAATAAATAAATAAATAAATAAATAAATAAATAAATAAATAAATAAATAAAGTGATGTGGCATCTATACACCAACTGGATTGAGATCAACCATGCAAGACATTTAATGAACATTCCACATGGGATGAAGTACCCTGTGTCCTGTACATGTCAGAATTGGCTGCAAGGCTTGACATAAATATGGGGTTTGATCATAGTTTTCAGTACCGGTAAGTACTGTATATTGTAAGAAGTTCTGATAAATAATTTTCTTTAAATTTATATCAGCCATTATTTCACTGCCATTTACACAGTTCAACTTTCAGCTGCCATTCACCTATTTTCATGATTTTGTTGTCAAGAGGTCGACTCTTCCATCTTCAAGTCCAGTACAGGTAGTCTGTCTTCTTTAGAAGAAGAAATTCCTCAAGTACTGAGAGACGCCTGACTGCCACAGCAGGTGCTTTCCACACTTTCCATATCTTACAAATTAGTTTGCTGTGTTTGTGTATGTTTGGTCAATGGGTGGCAAGAAGGACTTTATTTACATATACAGCTACTGAGTCATGAAGGTCTGCTGGAGTCCTGTCAGTTCTTAAGACAAGCTGTCAGTGATACACCATTGTTGGACTGTTGCAGTAGAACTGAAGAAATTCACAACTTACCTCACAGCCAAGCAACTTAAACTGTAGGCCAAGGATCTTGTAATCAATTAGATTGTTCCCACGTAGCTGAGCCAATGCCTCTTTTAAGTCATTAATGGATGACTCATAACTACAAAGCAAGGAAAACAGTGAGGCCTTTTCGGTTGAGCTAAACATAAAATAGGTTATTGCTGCACTAGAGCATTTCTTTGACATTTCTTAGAGAAGTGTTTTGAGTACAACCTTTTACAGTGGTACCTATTTACATGGTTTCAAACTGCTAGGTTGACAGGAGCTTGGATTAACACCCTTGGCCAAACTTCCAATCTATTTTTCCTTGAAGGATAATGTGCAGCAGTCCCTCAAACCAGCAAATGTGTCACAGGGTTGTCACCTCAAATAATACCTCCCACAGCTCTGTTTTGGTGCATACTAATCATCCACATAGGGGTGTGGTGGCTCAGTGGCCTAGAGAGCTGAAAACTGTCAGCTGCAAAATTAGCTTTCTCTCCCATGTGTGACTACTTAAAGTGCTCCACTCTGCCTTAATTTTTGCCCTCTCCCAGAGAGAGAATGGCTATGAGGTGGATGTGTTAAATATTCATAGGAATTAGACATCTCTTCAACATGCGAGGAGGAACAGCAACCTTGCTTTAAAAAAAAAAGGGGGGGTAAATGAAGCCAGGAAAATTCAGTAATTGTCACAAAACAAGGACGTGAAGTAATAGTTGTCATGATACCATCAATCACGCCTGTGGGTAAACGGAAACAGGGAAAGAACCGGGACAAGACCACGTGACCGCAAACAACGTTATCACAAAACGAACATAATCTCAGAATGAGGAAGGACGCAAAGTAACCGTCATAGAGGCCAATGATCTGAAGGGGTGAAGTTTTCTGTCTTAGGGAGCCTCTTGACACATTTCCCAAACTTTCATTATCCTAAACTTCTGACTGTAATGGAGAACCTCTACACTACAGACACCATAGGCTGTTCTCTCAAGGAAGTCACCCTCCAGTTTCCAAGGGCAATTGGAGACAGAGGAGGAAGGGCTAGCTTCCTGACTGTTTTACATGTAGGTAAACATAGGGAGAAGTGGGTGTGGTGGCTCAGTGTACTAGGGGACGGAAACAGTCAGCTACAAAGTCGGCAGCTTGGCAGTTCGAATCCCAGGTGCCACACAGCGGAGTGAGTTCCCGCTGTTAACCCCAGCTCCTGCCAACCTAGCAGTTTGAAAGCATGCAAATGCAAGTAGATAAATAGGTACTGCCATAAAAAGCGGGAAGGCAATAGTGTTTCCGTGCAGCCATGCCAGCCACATGGCCATGGACTTGCACAACACTGGCTCTTTGGCTTAAAAACGGAGATGAGCACCGCCTCTAGAGTCGAACAAGACTAGCACACATGTGCAGGGGGAACCTTTGCCTTTATCTTTTTGATCATTCACATGGGCTAAGTAGGCTGTACAAAAAGGATTGGGACAGCTCTACAATGGGACACTTATTTTAGTTAACAAACAAATAGCCAAAAATGGAAATTTGCTGCAGCCTGCTGAATGATGGCTGGGGGAAAAGGCAGAGAAAGGAGACTGTCATTAATTGAAAGTCAAGGTTGATTTGATTTGATTTGATTTGATTTGATTGAAAGTGGAACAGGATTAGGGCAATGCAAAGACTTGTCTGGGTCCTTCCTATAGGAGAAAAACGTCAGTTTTGGTGAATGGAAGAATTGCTTAAGTGATAGATGAAAACATCTTATCTTTTGTGTGATTTATTTCAAGTGTGAATCAGATTGCCCCAATTTCCCCCAGCTGAGCAAATAACTGAAAAGAATACATTTCTCCCTCTCTCTATCTCCCTTTAATTTCTTATTATCTCTGAGCCAAATTATAGATTGTAAATTGCTCAAGACTGGGACCTGTCTTCTTACTGATATAACAATAACTATTAAGAGCAGAGTAGAAGTTACTGTCAGTAGACATCTCATTGAATAGCATCAACACCCATATTCAGGCAATTACATTTTATTTGCATAACTTATGCAGGTCAGAGAATTCAGCTTCTGCTCCTGTACATTCATGGTATCAAGAGGTTTTTTAAAAAAACATTAATTTATAATTTTAAGCATAAATTACACAGAATTCTGCAGTTACCAGCTAAGCAGGAACTGAGGGTACTGTTCAACAGAACACACCAAAATAACTTCCCATTATTTTGGTGTGTGTATGTGTGTGTGTGGGGGGGATGGTTGCCAAGCAGAGATGGGCACGACTTAGCGGTATTCCTGTTTCCGTTTCCGTTACTCGTATCCGTTACTCTAGAGTAATCCGTTACTCTAGAGTAATCTAGAGTAAATGGCAAGGGTAACTTCAGAAAGCAATTCTAGCCTACCCCATGAAATTTGGAAAGGTTTGGGGTTCAGGGAACTGAGTTATGAAGCTCCAAAGGGTGCCCCTAGGGGGAAAAAACCTTCTAAATGAAATTGGAAGCTGATTGGGCAAGAGATAGTGCTGCCTCCACTTTCCATATGAGTCCAATTATAAGTGTTTTTTTCCTAGGGGCACCCCCTTTGGAGCTTCATAACTCAGCCCCCTCATCCCAAATGTTTCCAAATTCCAGGGAGTTCCCTAAAATCACTTTCTGAAGGTACCCCTGCGACTTTGGTGCCCCAAGGTAAGTAATTTTGAGTGCATTTTTTTAAAAAAAATATGCAATCAAAAATAATTTTAAAAAAACTGCAATCAAAATTTACTTACCTTGGAGCTCCAAAGTAGTAGAGGTACCTTTCTGAAATGATTTTAGAAGCCCCCTGAAATTTGGAAAGATTTGGGGGTTAGGGGACTTAGTTATGAAGCTCTAAAGGGCCTGGGGGTGGTTAATTGGTAAAGTGTGCTGGGAACATGAGGGACAATCAGAGAGTTTACTCTATGGTATTAACTGCTAATTGCCTCCATGCCCACAAGAGTAACGAACCGACTAATTTTTGCGAAATTTCGCGAAAAACGGAAACGGGCCGAAACGGACTGCCTCCAACACACGACAACTCGAAAACGTCATTTTCCCTAGTCGTGCCCATCTCTATTGCCAAGTTTTAACTCACTTTTCCATCCGGTAAGCCACAGCTCCTCGCTGGAAATAGGCTACTGCTAAGTGTTTGTCATTGTTGATGCTCCTGGTAAAGGCCTGCGGGAGGTAGAAATACACTTTGAACATGATATTTTTCTCAAAATATCCCCATAACATATCCCCTTTGTTTAATAATTCATCCTGAACTGTTAGCTATTACAGCCAGAAGAAACTACTGGGGTTCAGAAATCAATTTTGTCCTAGAGTGGGCTCACACTAGACCAGTGGTGACGAACCTTCAGCACTCCAGATGTTTCGGATCACAACTCCCAGAATTCCAAGCCTAGATTGCCAGTGACAGAGGACTGTGGGAGATGTGGTCCAAAACATCTGGAGTGCTGAAGGTTCACCACCAGTGCACGAGACCCCACCACACTGGAATCCCAGCCATGCATGATTGCTTTAACAGCGAGTCTGAAAACCTTCTTAGCGGGTGCCTCTGTCCGCCTGCCAGAATGCAAGGGGAAAGGGCTTCCGGCAGATAGAGATTAGAAAAGTTACATTTTTGGACCGAACTCATTGTTGACCATGCTGGCTGTTCATTCCGGCAAGGTATGAACAGACCTCCATGTAGGGCTGCCACCTGCACCCACTCGGCATTCTACAGCCTCCCAACTTTCTCCCATCCCCTATCTTCATCATTACACTTGAGAGCTACCAGTCAAGGAGCAATGTTTCTGAATTCAGAAATTAGCCGTGATGAGGAGCAACCCTGAAACATTCTGCTTAGTACTGTATTTCAGCTACTACCTCTGCTGGCTTGCTCTGACTTGTCAATAGTTGTTGTTGTCTTAATTACACCATACCTTGACTACTGCAACATATGCCTGTGTACTATTGAAGAAGGCTCAGGGTCTTCAGCTCCACCACTACTCAATACCTAGAGCAGTGATGGCGAACCTTTTAGAGACCAAGTGCCCAAAATGTGATTCAAAACCCACTATTTTTTATTGCAAAGGGCCAATACAGCAATTTAACCCTAATACAGGTGGCTGTAAAACTGCCATGTCGGGTTCCCACAGAAAGGGCTCTGAGTGCCACCTTTGGCACCCATGCCATAGGCTCGCCAACACTGATCTAGGGTGCTAAATAATTCCAACTTCTCAAGTTCACATGACCCTGATACTGAAAGCTGACTTCTAGTTGCCAGTGACTTATTGGCTCCACATAATAGCTTGGCTTTAATCTTCAAATACCTAAACTGCTTGAACCCTAACTATCTAACTGGCTGTGTGCCTCATTTTGAATCTGTCTGGATGTTCAGAAGGCCCTTTGAGAATGCTGAACAGGAGTGTTGTCATTCCAGAAGCCTGACTCAAAGCACTTAAAAAGCATGATACTTACAGGGTATGTTCTAACAGAAAAGATTTTTTTAAAGGGATAGTGAGACTGAAAGTGACCTAGTGGAAAGAATATACTTCAAAATCAGTTACTGTATATTGTTCTCACAGAAATGGAAGAATTTCTGGAAATAATGAAATAATCACAGAAATGCCATCTGTTGACCACTTGACCTTTATTTATTTATTTATTTATTTATTTATTTATTTATTTATTTATTTATTTATTTATTTATTTATATACTGCCCGTCTTCCAAAGGAATTTTCCCCCTCCCGCCTGAAGGAGACTGTGGTGAAACCCACATTGAAAAAGCCCGGCTTGGCCTCAGACGATCTTACCAGCTATTGTCCAATTGCCATAGTTCCCTTCCTGGGCAAGGTTATTGAGAGGGTGGCTGCCGTCCGGCTTCAGTCATACCTGGAGGAGAATCATATCCTTGATTTTCTCCAGTCCAGCTTCAGACCGTTTCATGGAACCGAAACTGGCCTGGTCGCTCTGCAGGATGACCTCCTCAGGGAGGCCGGCAGGGGGTGTTCCTCCCTGCTGGTCCTCCTTGACCTGTCAGCTGCCTTTGATACCGTCGACCATGGTAACCTACTGGACCGGCTAGCCGGGGCGGGAATCAGAGGTTCAGTGCTCAGCTGGCTCCAATCCTTCCTCGATGGCTGGCCCCAGTGGGTACAGTTGGGGGATGACTTGTCGGCTCCTTGGACGCTCCCTTGTGGGGTGCCCCAGGGGTCGGCAATCTCCCCTATACTGTTCAATGTTTATATGAGGCCGCTGGCGGAGGTCATCAGGAGATCAGTACGCTGATGACACGAAGCTCTATCTCTCCTTTTCTTCTTCTGCAGTGGAGGCAGTTCGCTCCCTCGATCTGTGTCTGGAGGCAGTTTTGGAGTGGACAAGGACGAACAAGCTCAAACTTAACCCGGAGAAGACCGAGGTTCTCTTCTTCGGGGCACCCACGTCTAGGTACAATGGCCCCCTCCCTAGGATGGGGGGAGTTTTCCTCCAGCCTACAGACAGGGCCAGGAATCTGGGTGTGGTCCTGGACTCAGCCCTCTCCCTGGAAGCCCAGGTGACGGCTGCCTCCAGGGCCGCTTTTTTCCTACTCCGCAGGATCGCCCAGATCTGCCCGTACCATGATGAGTCCTCCCTGAGAACAGTCGTGCAGGCCCTTGTGGTATCAAGGATTGACTACTGCAACACACTCTATGTGGGGTTGCCCTTGACCCTTGTCCGGAGGTTGCAGCGGGTACAGAATGCAGCGGCCAGACTGGTGGTGGGTGCTCATAAGTATGATCACATCACCCCAGTTCTGGCCCGCCTGCATTGGTTTCCCATTGCCCTCTGGATAAGGTTCAAGGTCCTGTTTCTGGTTTTCAAAACCCTCCATGGCTTGGGACCTGATTACCTGGCGGAGCGTATCTCTCAGAGATCAGCTGAGGCCAGGCCCACTCGGATGTCGCGAGTGGTGACCACCCCAAGGAAGGCGCAAAAATCGATAACCCGTAGTCGCGCCTTCTCAGTGGTCGGCCCTTCCTTGTGGAATCAGCTACTGAGTGAGTTGCGCCTTGCATCGTCCCTGCCTGCCTTCAAAAAGGCTTTTAAAACCTTGCTCTTTAAGGAGGCTTATGGCGACCTCATCTCTGTTTAGTTTTCCTTCCTCTTTTTTTTTCTCCTCGCCTGCTGCCTTTATTGAAGGTTTTTTATTGACTAGTGCCCTAACGTTGTTCCCCCACTACTGTTTTTATTATACGTTTTAATAACTGTATTTATTGGTTTTCATTTTTTTGTAAACCGCCCAGAGTCCTCCTGGAAATGGTGCGGTATATAAGTGCAGGAAATAAATAAATAAATAAATAACAAAACCAAAACAAATAAAAATCAGACGTTCAAACAATATAGTAGAAAAATATATGAAGAAATACATAAAATGAATTAAAATAAAATACTATATAGAATACTCTGCAAGATGGCGGGATTGAATAAAAAAATTAAAGGTCGCCAAATGCCTTGTGGAAGAGCCATGTCTTCAAGGCTTTTTTAAAAGCAGACAGGGACTGTGCTAGGCACAACTCACTCAGCAGTTGGTTCCAAAGCAAGGGGCCAGACACAGAGAAGGCTCGGTTTTGGGTTACCACTTTCCTAGCCTCCCTTGGTGTGGCCATCCGAAGTGAGAGCGCCTGCGGCATTCTGGTAGGTCGGCCTCAGTTGACCTCTGGAAGATCCACTCCGCCAGGTATTCAGGCCCCAACCGTGGAGAGCTTTGTATATCAAATCCAGGACCTTGAACCTTATTCAGGACACAACGGGCAACCAATGCAAGCAGGCCAGAACTCGGGTGATGCGGTCATATCGACCTGCACCAACTACCAGTCTGGCCGCAGCATTTTGTACCCGCTGAAGTTTCCGAAAAAGGGTCAAGGGCAACCCCACATAGAGAGCGTTGCAATTATCTATCCTTGAGATCACAAGCGCCTGCACAACTGTTCTCAGCCCCCCCCGGTCCAGATATGCGGGTGAATCTGGGCAATCTGTCGGAGATGGAAAAAAGCAGTCCTGGAAATGGCAGCCACCTGGGCTTCCATGGATTTTTAGAGCAGGATCCAGGACCATGCCCAGATTCCTGACTCTATCTGCCAGCGGGAGGGTAGCACCCCCAAAACTAGGGAGAGGGCACCCCGAAGAGCATAACCTCAGTCTTCTCCAGGTTGAGCCTAAGTCTGTTAGTCCTGGTCCATTCCATGACTGCATCCAGGCACAAGTCGAGGGTCTGTACCACCTCCACTGCAGAGGTGGAAAAGGAGAGACAGAGCTGCATGTCATCAGCATACTGATGACAGCAGACTCTAAATCCCCTAATGACCTCAGCCAGATGTTGAACAGCATGGGGGAGAGTGCCAACCCCTGGGGGACCCTACATGGGAGCATCTAAAGGGCCAACAACTCCTCCCCAAACTGCACATGCTGTGGACGGCCAACAAGGAAGGACCGGAGCCAGCTGAATGCAGTTCCTCCGATCCCCATCTCAGTAAGCCGGCCCAGCAGCATACTGTGGTCGACAGTATCAAAGGCCACTGACAGATCCAGGAGGACCAACAAGGTAGAGCAACCCTGTCAGACCCCCTGAAGAGGTCATTTTGCAGCATGACCAAGGCGGTCTCAGTCCTCTGACATGGCCTGAACCCAGACTGGAATGGATCAGGGACATGTTCTTCCTCCAGGAATGACTGGAGCCGGACAGTGGCCACCCTCTCAATCACCTTGCCCAGGAAGGGAACGTTGGCAATTGGACAAATCATCTGATGCCAAACCAGGTTTCTTTAAAGTGGGCTTCACCACTGTCTCCTTCAGGTGAGAGGGAAAAATCTGTTCCCTGAAGGATGAGGTGGAAATGAAGCCCACTCTGGAATGCTCCCTCCGGCAGATGTGATAAGCCAGGATTAAAAAGTAATAATAATTACAGGGGGGAAAGCATTAAAAGCATAAAATAATAATAATTGAAGGGGGAAAGCAAGGGCAGAGTACACAAATAAGTGGTAACCTGACTTAAGAGCAGCTTGACTTAAGAGCAATTCGACTTAATTGCAGAAAACTGTTGGCATTTTATCTGCTGCCTTACAAATTTTAGATATGGTCTGCTCGACTTACAATTTTTTTCCATTTTAACTTATTTTTTCAATTTTTTAGATAGGTACCCCAATTTAAGAGTAGTTCAACTTAAGAGCATGCATTCAGAAGGGATTAAATTCGTAAATTGAGGTACCACTGTAAGTAGTCCTGACAAAAGAACAATTTTATGTAGCCACAAAGTTCTTACAAAAACTGAGTGACACAAGTGTATTTGAAACCATGGATAAATACAGATAAATACAGTACTATCTTATTGCTTTTGTCTGGAGCACAGCTATATGAGATGCAACCATTTCAGTTCTAACTTCAGTCAATCAGCTGAAGAGGCCGATGTGGATTTGCAAGAGATCAGGAGCTTTGTAGGGGTTGGATAGGGAGAGAGTACATGTTTATATATAAATATATAAAACTAACAATTTTGACAAATATTAAGCTCCATTGGATCTCTACTTTTGGAATTACACAGACTATGTTATTGGATTGAGGCAATAGGATTGTAGGCGGCAAAACTACAGTACAGAGACAGTGGCTATATGTATGTGCAGGAGGGTTTACGGGGAGTATCAGCATCTACTTCCATGTTTTCCTATGGGGAAAAGTTCCCCTGTACATAATAAACTAATACTTCAATGAAAAGGTTAAACTGAATCCCCCCCCCCAGATCTAATCCTAATTTATCACATGCATGGAAATGTTGTAAAGCAATGAGTCCAATTAAAAAGATGGCCAAATATCAGGTATCAAAAATATCCTTCTCCTTAGGCTCACGGTCTAAAAAACACCAAAAGCAAATGGTGGGAAGACTGAATATATCAGCATCATTCTGACAAGTCCTGTTGTGTGCTCAGCTGCACAACCGCTGTCACAACCAGAGCAAGAATGGTTTTGCCACTGGGAGATAACTAGCCTACTGGATTTGTTTCACTGTGGATTTTTGTAGAGTATGACCTGCTTTTTCAGTCAGACTGTGTTTGTTGAGGTGGACTGTAATCCACAAAACCTAACACTGAAAAAGTCTGTGCAAGCACTGTAGGTAAAATCAGAATTAAAACTTAAAGACAATGACAAAATTTGTAGTAGAAGACAGTTCATTTGCAACTGTAAAAAGGTAGCCTAATTCTATCATTGTCATTTTATGACAGAGGTTCTCACATCCTTCCCTAGTGATCCAAATGTATTATTTATTTATCTCTGTGTACACAGACTGGTGAATGGGGGACATGCACAACAAAACCTTTCTTTTGTTTGTTTCGGGTTCTTTCAGTGTGTGTGTGTGTGTGTGTGTGTGTGTGTGTGTGTGTGTGTGTGTGTGTGTGTGTGTGTGTGTGTGTGTGTGTGTGTGTGTGTGTGTGTGTGCTTCTTTCATTTCTATGTACTGTACTTTGTTCACCAGTCCTTTCATTTAGGATGAAAGGGAGTACCTATTTTGAGTCACTTCGTTTAATTTATCCCCATTTATGTTTTCAGCACTAGTCCAAGAAACAAAAAGGCTCTAAAGAACCTGTAAAAACTGCCTCAAAATATCAGGCAACTCAAGAGAGAATCAATCACAAAAAGCAAGGAACAATACAGTCAACAAAAATCCTCAAACAAAACATCCCCCCAACTCACCAAAATATACACTTTTAACAGATATACCATAAATTAACTAAATAACAGTGTAAAAACCCAGTCAAAATGATAAAGGTATGCATACACACACATCGGACAAATATTTATTTATTTATTTATTTATTTATTTATTTATTCTTGCATTTATATAGTGCCAAGTTTAATTTGAAGAACAACTCCAAAATAAAATATAAAATAAAACACATAGAGGCCCCTATCTATTAAAAGTTAGAATATATAAAATTATTTTATGTTAATTGATGTAAAAAAGGTATTTTAAACAGTGTAAAATAAAATAAACAGATTATTCTAGAACCCCTAACTGTATTCAAAGGTGGGCACTTCTCCTTCACCTTCCAAAGGTATTCCATGCAGCCCACTGCTACTCTCTGCAGCATGTCTACCAGTATTTCTAAAGGTGAAAGCAAGAATCCTATTGCCAGTTGACCCTAGCATACAGGAAACTGCGTAATACTCGGTGGCAAATTGGTGTTAATTAATAAGGTGCTGGCTATATTCCTGGCTATGCACCCAAATGTATGATCAGGTGTGCTATGGAATACAACTCATACCTAGTTTAATGAACAGAAAATATCCAAAAAGATGTATGCAATTTCAGTTGTGAAAACAAAACAAAAAATCAGCAGTAGAATTCTGGTCAAAGAAAATCAGTCTAGACATTGTGGCTCCTTTCCCTAACAATCTATGGTGGTGATGCAAAAAAGAAAACAAAATTACATTCTGAGATACTGCTCGTTACCCCCTTCTCTCTTTGGTTCCATTTAAAATTTTTATTGGAGTTCATAATGCTTTTTGTGTCATACATTAAATGCTGTTAAATGCTGTTTTTACGATTCCCCCAACCACTATGTAGAGACTATTGAGTATTACTACTAAGGCTCCATGTATACACACATACAAATACATTGCACTTGTATGCTGTAGTACACTAGTATGTAATGCCACTACATTGTGTTCACAAACCATTATGTTGTTAAAAAACACCTGAAATCTGAAAAAAAATGCAGACTTCTAGGAGCTGTAATATTCTGTGCATTTATCAGTTACAAGCTGGTAACTTTATCAGCTTATACACTGCAAGTCACAGCTCACCTAAAAAGGGATACAGCAGTGGCGTCTTTTCAGTTTGCTTATTGATGAGAGCAATTTTCTAGATAAGGTGCACTCAGAAGTGGTTTACCGTTCCTTTCTTCCTTAAACTGTGCATCTTGCCAGAGGCTAAACAGACCGGCTCTTACCCTGGGACACACAGTGAATTGAACTCCCAACTCCTAGCTCCATAGCCAGATCTGATGCCAGCTCTTGAGAGTTTTGTGGATGACTCCCCCCCCCCATTAACTTTACATGTGGGTATTCCTAAGGCACATTCAAAGAGAATTTTTAGAACTCAGTCACTTACCTGCTGGGCCTCATCTAGATTTCCCAAGATCAGGTGGATGCAGCCAATGTTAAAGCAGATTTTTGAAGAAGGGTTTTGAACTGAGCTGAAGGCTGCCAGGGCAGCTTCCCAGTCTTGACGATCTGTTGCAGAGACCCCCTCGCTCCAGAGCCGGATTGTCTCGACAAGTGCCATGGCAAGACTGGCACCTCGGTGTACAATTCAGGGAACAGGGGACTTTATTTGCGCTCCTGCTCTTTACCTCAGACCACCAGGCCTTTTGCTCTCATACCTGCAGCCAGCGTCTTCTGCATGATACGCTTGTGTGATCTCTGAAAACTCCTCTGTGTCGAAAAAGCACCAGGAAGTGTCCCTGCTTAACTAATAACCGAAACGGGGCAGCTTCAAGAGGGGAAGTAACACTTGTCAGGCAGAACACTCCCTGTGAACTCCTGCTCAAAACTGTCAGGTTTTCTTATATTGACTCCTCCTCACCCAGCTGCAACGATTGCCTTCCTCCCCCCCCCATCCATTTTCACTCATCACTGGAATTTTAATATAAAACCATGAGGCTGGCCTCAGCAGAAAGCTGTCTGTAGAGCTGTACCTGTTTGAGAAACCAGACTTCAAAGGAATCATGTGCTTTTAAGTCCTGAGAACCCATCAGGAAACAAAGGAAGCCAATTTGAGAATTAGGAGAAGTGAGAAAAGCTCCCGAACTCCAGGAATTACCTCTTCTAATAACACACATTTATCAGTGCCATCACTTTCTGCCTCTTGAGATCCACTAAAGAAAATATGTGAATAGAAGCGTGCTTCCACAAGAGTGCAATGGAACATGTGTTAACCATCCTCCAGCTGACCTTAACCAGCTCTGTTTCCAGTAGATACAATCCCTTTTGTGGGTTAAATGTACAGTGATACCTTGTATAAAGGAATTAATTCGTTCCAAATGAAATTATGTTAAGCAAACTTTCCTTTATACAAATTCCCATAGGAATGCATTGAAAATGGAGCAATCCCATTTTTATGTTGTACAGATTTGGCCCATAGGAGATTATGTTAAGCAAATTTCCCCTATCTCCAGAATTTTTTGTTGTACAATTTTTTTGTTATACAAGCTGTTTGTTATACAAGGGTCCACTGTACACTGAACTATCTCCAAACCAGCACAGCTGTCTTAATTATCAGAGTGATTTCTTCCCTTCCTACTTTAACTCAGAAGCTAGAGAAGGCAAGAAAAGCTAGACATACAAGAGGAACATATGGTAGGTTTAATATCATAGACTTGGATAAAAAGTAGTCCCTGCATCTGAATCATCCGAAGGCAAGTAGTTCATGGGCATGTTGTCTGTTGTCACTTCAGCAAGCTGTAAGATAAGTTTATCACCAGCATTTCATTCCACTTTTCAACTGAAGAGACTCTCAGAGCAGCTAGTAGATGGTGGGAGAAAGAAAAACCATCAGTCTTTGCCCTCAGGTTTATCATTTGACAGACATAATAACAGAACATGGACAAAAATGGCGAGGGGAGAGGGAATTTTGAGAAGCAATTCTCAAATTTTGCAAAGTTCCTGTAACCCAGGGGTCCTCAGACGTTTAAAACGGGGCCGGTTCACTGTCCCTCAGACACTGCTGGAGGCCGGACCATAGTTTGAAAAAAATACGAACAAATGCCTATGCGCATTGCATAGCGTAGCCTAGCCCCTCTGTGTCCATTCCAGAACTCCCAGCAGGCACCTGCCACCACTTTTTGAGCCCACCCCCCACATGAGTCGCCTGGACCCAACTGCCCCCTTCCCCTCTCGCATTTGTTTTACCTGTGCCGGGTCAGGTAGGGGGGGTCGCTGCTTGTGGAGGGGATGCCCAACCGCCACCAGCCGCCTGCGGGAAGTCCCCCAAAAAAATATTTGGCCCACACAGCCTAGCCAGAGACCTAACCCCTACCACGCCACTCACCCAGCAGTCTGTGCCCATACCACGGCTTCCCTTTATCCCGTACTGCCTGCCTGTTGGGGTAAAGGGGGGCCTACTGGATATCCTCCACACTATGCCTAAAGCGGCCTGACTGTCCGGACGGGCCTACGCAGTGCCTCCGGTGGCCCACATCCACACCCTACAGCTCCCTTCACTCTCCTCGCTTGCCAGCCTGAGGGCAAGTGGGGGGCGGCGGGTTCTGCCATGGCTGGCGGGCCAGAATCAAAACCGTGGTGGGCCAGATCCAGCCTGCAGGCCATAGTTTAAGGACCCCTGCTGTAACCAGTCAGCAGGGAGAAATGTGAAGAGAATGGTTTCTTCAATATTGTAGGGCATGTGTGACAAATTCAGGAGATTTGAAGGGATAGTTGCCTCTTTTCAGTTTGGCTAGATGGCCCCCACATACTGCAGCCTGTTCTCCTCAACCACTATTACAGTATTAAGGGCCTCGTGGCACAGTGGTTAAATGCCTCTTCTCAGTTTGGCTAGATGGCCTCCCTTCATCCTTCCGAGGTCGCAGCCTGTTCTCAAAATTGTAAACCTCAACCACTATTACAGTATTATTGGCTAGAATTTGAAGGTTAGCCAAGATTCCTTGCTGTGCTAAAGCATGGAAATGTGTCAGAAGAGGAAACCATGCTAATCTGTGCAAGAATTCCAGGCAAGAATCAAATAAACAAAGCAAAAGACAAAAACATGTGGTATGAAACTTATATTCCATTGTTTATTAAATTGAACATCTCATTCTGCTATTATATGTCCAAAGAAGTGGACCTGATCCACAAAAGCTTACATTAAAATATAATATTTAGCCTTTAAGGTGCAACTTGTTTATGTCTTAGTTTTGTTTCTTTGATTTTTGCCTGGAATTCATGGAAATGTGTGCTTCTCAAACCCCAGAATTCTTTGTTTTTCTCCAGTCACATCACTTAAATGTTTAATTATGGTGTTGAAAACTACAGTAACTGAGAACTATATGAACTATCCTTAGCCCTTATCTAGCTCTACTCTTCTTTTGTCTTTAATAGCAACAGCTATAATTTAATGGAATATTTATAAACAGTCTTGAGGATAAATTAGGCTGAGAATCCTAGTAAACATATCTTCAAACATTGCAGTAAAAATGTGATACAAAGAATATAACTTTACACATTTCTCCTTGATATAAAAGAAAACTAAAATTATCAAGTGTACCCCTGAAATGTATCCCTACTCTGAGAAATATGACATATCATTCTAGCTTAGGGGAACTCTGACCGGAAGCAGCATCGGTTCATGTGATTGCGTATGTGGGGGAGACTGAGATTCGTCACATTCTTGATTTGGCCTAATACAATTGCTCCGGGGCACACTGTCCCTAGGTTAGAGGAGATTCTTTCCAAGAGGCACTAGTAACAAAGGCCATGGTTGCTCATTGAAACTTTCAGTGACCTCATATGCAGCACCTGCTGTGTCACCCCTAAGCAACAGCTTAGTCAATAAGGAGGAGGAAGGTGAACACCTACAGAACTTCTCTGACTCACCTAGGGCATTCTAATTCACACACATCATTGCTATTATATCAAACTGCATCCTATCCGAATCAGGATCTCCCCAATTCTACTCCAACACTACACAGTTCTGTGCTGTACTGCTTCCGGGATTATAGTAGAATCTTGGGACTGCAGAGCTGGAAGTGAAGCCAGTCCCTGTCAAGGAGGCACAGTAGGGAACTGAACCCTCAGCTTCTGGCTCTGAAGCCACAGACCTAAACCGCTGATCACAACCATATAAGGTAGGCCAGTACTACTGCAGCTGAAATAATCACAAGTTCATTGCTGAAGTGAGGCGTCAGGGAAAGGCTTTCGGGTTCACAGCGCCAACTCTTTGCAAGTATATTTAACACAGAACTTTAACTGTGGGCTTACTCTGAGGCAACCGTTTCCTATGAGGCAAGAACTCTTATTTTCCCCTTCTGTGGGTGGCTTCTCGATTCAAGAGAAATCCTGTATGACTAAACACCATGTCTAGGACACATTTCCTTCCTGAAACCATTACACCACGGCTGGAGAAAGAAATCTGTCAGGGAGTTGTCAAGTGAGAGTCTCGTGGCCTACATTTCACCAAAGATATTAATGGACCACCCACTATAATATCCATTCAATTTAGCCAGGGAAAGGATTAGGAGATCTGAATGCACAGCTAGGTTGTGTGTATTTTTCTCTTGAAACAGCATCCCATTTAGACAATGGTGGATTTGCTGGCTCACAATGGATGGTTGCTAATTTGTGCATGGCCGGCACCAGGTTTGAGAGGAGCATGGACAAGTACTCTGTGGCATTCCTTGTCAAGAGGTTCATCTGCTAGTGGCAAAAGCAGCAGTTGAGAAATAGCAATCAGTCCAGCTTATTTTGCTCCAAAAGCAGCTCCCCCCTACTGCTCGCCTAGCAGTGCTGGGGAGCTGCTTCTTTTTAAAGCTAGAATGATCCAAGCAGGTTTTCCCCCGTGGAGTTAGTTGTGATGTGTTCTTATAAAGGCAGGAGGCACGTCTGTAGCTGGTGTTTCAGTGGCATAGGCATGTTCAGCACACACACACACACACACACACACACACACACACACACACACACACACACACACACACACACTCCTCCAATTACCATTTTTCTTTTGTGTCCCTCCACTCCCCCCTGTTATTTCATGTATGAGATATATGAGCACTAGATTAAGCTATCACCTCGTTGCTGCATTGTTATTATAGTTCTTATATTTATAAACTCATCATTTCCTCATCTGACCAGCAGAGGTGTGACCAGAAAAAGGAAGACCTGGCAGAGGCATGGCAGAGGCACAACCTAAGGAAGGAAGGAAAGGAGGGCAATGCAAGTCACAGTGCATCCAGTATGAATGGTGAACTCCCAAATCAATTGACAGTCCCTGCATGAGCTGTGATTTCAAATATTATAAATCAATCACAGTGATTCAGATTTTTCATGTAGTTGCACCATGAGCTGGTGCATTTGACTTTTCTTTTCAAAAGTGGAAGAAAAAGGTCTAAAGGGTTCTCCCTCCCTCTCCCCCCCCCTCTCTCTGCGTTACTGGGTTGCAGTGATCAATTGTTTTATTAAAAATCCAAGGCACCCAAAATCCCAGGCTTTGACTTTTCCTCTTATTCTCTCATTATAGGCAAGAAGTCTTTCAAGCAACTAAGGAATGAAGCACACATTAGCTTCTCCAGGTTGCTGTAGCAACCTTTTTTGCAAACAGAGGCGGTCCTGGGGCTGCAAGCTAAATTCGTTGGAAAAGTGACATTATAGACTCCCTAGTAGGCAATGCTTAGAAGAGGAGGAAGAAAAGTCTTAGGAATATGAAATCTTCTCTTTTCATAGCTCCCCCATCTTTTACAATACAATATAATCCAAGGATATTTTTTTAAAAAAATCAGCCTAAGCAGATATTAGTCCTTCCTTGCCCAGCCCTGGCAAAAGCTTCCATTGATGGCTCTGAGCTTGTCTCATCTTTCTAGATTCATGGCCTGATTTTAAGGACCTTCTTTTGCTATGGTGTTCTTCCTTTACCAACTTCAACATTTACCTTGGAAGCCCCCTCCTCCTCAAATCACTACTATATGTTGAAAAACACTTTAAACTTCATTGGTAGCCATGGTATAATACTAAGATGCTATCCAGAGTGGTAATACTTTCCTTGTGTGACTTCAGAACAAAAGTAAGAGGCATGCTAGAGCAGATGAATGACTGAAATATGTCCATTTAAGCTGTAATTAACCCTAATCAAAACCTGGCAATTTGAGAATAGTATGAAGTCTGTTATGCTGGCCCAAAAGTGGGTGAGGGGGTGGTGAAGTGTCTGTCACCACCAAAGATGTCCACTTGTTGCTTAATTAAAATAGGTGGCAGGACAGATTAGCAGAAGGAAGACCCCCCTCATCTCATATCCTTCATCTTACATGACACAAGCCCTTTTTTAATAAGGGCTTTGTAATTTCGCCTAAGAATGAACCAATCAGGAGGAATCCTGGCTAGGTTCTGTTTCATGGTACAGTCTGTGTTTGGCCATTAGCTCATTTTTTGCCATTTTGCATTCAAGATCAAACCACGTTTCCCCCCACTAGTGTGGGGAAAGCAGGGGTTTGTGTTATTATATTTTAGATGGCGCTGGAGGTGCTGGACAAAATCCTTATAAGCGTCCAGAACAATTGAGATAGAATCTGTTGTTGTGATCAGTGTACCAAGATGGGAAAGGGGATCTGAGAAAAGAAGTTGTCTCCTGGAAACATCCAATTCAGTAGTCTACTTGACCCAAGCAACTCTAATTTCAGATGAGGGTGGGAACGTCATTTCTTTGTCTGCAAACACCTTAGTGGCTCCAAGTTTGAGTATGGTAGACAAAGGAAAGTGGTCGCTTTCAGAGCGACATTCAACCCCCAAATCAGTAATTAAGTTCCTCAAATCCTTTGAGACCATGATGCAATCTATGGTGGATGCACCTGGCAGTGAGGTAGATGTGAATTTTCCAGGCATATCACCTTCCATGTTCCCATTTAATAGTACAAAGTCCAAATTGTTGATCATTTCAATAAGACAAAGACCTGCATATTACAGCCTCTGGCCTTTGATTTGTCTATGGGAACACTGGGGGCTGGATCCAGAGGCAACATGTTGAACTGTGCAAATAATACCTCATCATTTTCTCCAGTTCTAGTGTTCAAATCCCCATTAACATTAGAGAAGCACTTGGGAACAATGATAACAGGTTATCTATATAAGCAACCAGTTTAGCCCATTGGTCTTTACATTCTGTACAAGTTTGATGAGGAGGTAGGTATACGTCAATAATTAATAAAAAATGGGAGATGAATGTCAAAACAGTTGCAAGGGCTAAATTACAAGAGGGTTGGAGTTTTTGAACAGATGTCTTAAGTTCTGTTAATACAAGAATGGCTATGCCACCTTTTTGCTTCCCGCCCCTTTCACAGGTAGCTGTTTTAAGAGTGTGGGTCTCATAATCTAAAATCAGTTCGTCTTGAGTCCATGTCTCTTGAAGTATCAAGATGTCAATTTTGGCGATGAAATCAATAAAAGTTGGATCCCAGATTTTGGTTGACCATCCCGCTGTGTTCCAGGAAAGAATCTTGATGGATGATTTCCTGTTACAGTTCATACCATGTTTATATTGTTGCTGTTGTGAGCATTTGGTCTGGTCTTTAACAACATGTGAAGAAATTTGTTCAAAGAAAAGTGGTGCATTGTACTCTGATACAAGGGGGTTAAGATTATGCAAAGTGTGGTCAGTACCACCTTTATTGAATCCAGAGATCTGTAGTTTCATAACCACCCTACCTCCAATATGTGTAACTTTACAACACTTCTGGGAGGGCCCAGTATCCCCATGACAGACCATGTTATAGTGAGCTGGATCATCTCTCACAAACTGGGTCCTATGGGTTCTCCAATTTGAATACAGCTCAGAATTCCAATGGTCTAACTGGGTGTGATTTGTTAGCAGTCTCCTCTCCAATACTGTCCCTCTGAACTTTCTTCTTTTGTTCCTGGTGTGGGTGCTCTTGTCTCTGATGAGCACTGGGATGGACATGCCCATAGAATAAATGGAAAGCCTGGATGTTTGGTTCATAGAAATGATTTGTTCATTTTTTGTTTTGAAAATTCTGATGATGCTGGGCTTATGATCGGATCTTCATGGTAAGGGGGCTTATGCCCCGTTGGGGAACACTGTTTACAGCTATTTTGGTACTGTTAACACAATTTTGCAAGGTGTTGTTTTGAGCTGCTGCAGATTAGCTCTTTGCTGCCCTTTTGTTTGGTTATAGTTCGGTTGCAAATTTTTCAAATGCAGATTTTCCCCAATGTGCTTCACTCTTGGACTGATGGTCATGGAGTCTAACAATTTGAATAGGGGCTTAAAATTCATACTTCTTGCTTTCTTGGTGTTGCTCTTGGAAGCCCCCTTTTTCTTTTGAATTTTGTGAGTGACCTTTCTCTTCAGAATTTTTGTGACAGGTGAGGTTCTCCTGGGGGATAACTGTATTTTTTTGCTTTGCTGGTTGTAGAGACCACTGGTGGACAAGCATCCTCTACAGTTCCAAAAATATCTGTGGTTGCTACAGCAGTTGATGTTTCCTGATTGGGTGCATTTCTGTCTACATTCACTGGAGTTGTAGCAGCATATTTTTAGAGCTGCCCAATGGAGGGCCCACACACAAAAGTAGTTTTTCTAATGAAGACTGTTTACTTTATTTATAGTGTTAGAGGATAAATTATAATAATCCACATTACCTAAGACCTGTGAGGGGTTGTCATTTTTATTTTGCCTTAATGGTCCAGTGGGATTCACTGCTTTTTCAAAGACCTCTGCACATCATACATGCTTGATTTCTTGAAGCATGCCTCTGATTCCTACCAGGCAAGCCTGGGTTTGGCAGTTACCCCCTGCGTTTGCTGAATTTATTTTATTATATTGTACTGAAATGCTTGAAGAAGAACTGTTGGACTGGCAGTGGTGGATGGGGGAAGAGCACAACCTGCTGCCACTAGTATAGTACTGTTGGATATGGATAATTTGGGTATTCCAACACTGGAGGATTCATGATGTATGAGGATTCTGGGAGCTGTAAACCAAACATATTAACTTTTCCAAGCCCCAAACAGAACATTTTCTATAAATGATAATAGTTCCAAATATTAAACTTGTAGCCATGTTAGTCTCTAAAAGCACAAAAAAGCAAAGCAAAGGAAAAAGAGACATGGCACTTTAAAGACTGTTATATTTTAAGTAATATTTTGTGGAACATGCTCACTTTGTCAGACATAAGAGTTAGAACACAGAGACTACAGTTGCAAGAAAAAGTATGTGAACCTTTTGGAATCTCATAATCTTCTGCATTAATGTGTCATAACATGATCTGATCTTCCTCTAAGTCAAGTAAAATAAAAGCTGTGGGGGGGAAAGAACAAGGCAGCAGCTGTTGTTGCGGGACCCACTGTACAGGTGCTTCTACGCCAATGCTCGCAGCCTCCGAGCAAAGATGGGAGAACTTGAACATTTGGCATCTAGGGATAACATAGATATAATAGCCATAACAGAAACCTGGTGGAATGTAGAGAACCAGTGGGATACAACAATCCCAGGCTATAAACTCTATAGAAGGGATAGAGGGGTGGGTTGGAGGAGGAGTGGCCATCTATGTCAAAGAAGGGGTAAAATCCAGCAGAATGGAGATGGACAGAGGGTCTGACTCCACCATAGAATCACTGTGGGTTAAACTACCAGGTCCAAGGAGTGATGTGATAGTTGGAGTATTCTATTGTCCACCAGATCAAAAACTTGAGGGGGACCTTGAAATGAGGAGAGAAATCATGGAGGTGGCTAAGAGGGACAGGATAGTAATCATGGGGGACTTCAATTATCCCCACATTGACTGGGCCAATGCGAGCTCCTGGCAAGAAAGAGAAACCGGGTTTCTCGACTTGCTGAATGACTGTGCCTTAGCGCAACTTGTCATGGAGCCCACCCAAGAACAGGCAACTCTGGATCTAATACTGTGTGATACTCAGGACCTGGTCAGGGATGTGAATATCACTGAGCCTCTGGGGAACAGTGATCATGCTGCAATTTCCTTTGCCATGCATGTCGGAGAAAGAGTGTCAACCAAATCAGACACAAAAACCCTTGATTTTCGAAGGGCAAACATCCCTCAGATGAGGAAACTACTTAGAGAGAAATTGAAGGGGAAGATTAGAAGAATCCAATCTCTTCAGAGTGCATGGAGCCTGTTTAAAACAACGGTAATAGAGGCCCAGCACAAGTGCATACCACAAAGAAAGAAGAGCCCATTTAAGTCCAAGAGGACACCAGCATAGTTAACGAGTGGAGTTAGAGAGGCTCTAAAGTGCAAGGAGAGGTCTTTCTGTAAATGGAAATCCTCCCCAAATGAGGAAAATAAAAAGGAACACAAACTCTGGCAAAAGAAATGTAAGAAGATGATAAGAGAGGCAAAGAAAGATTTTGAGGAACACATGGCTACCAATATAAAGGATAATAATAAAAGCTTCTTTAAATATGTTAGAAGTAGAAAACCTGCCAGAGAACCAGTTGGCCCTCTGGATGGTGAGGGAGGAAAAGGGGAGGTTAAGGAGGACTTCGAAATTGCAGAGAAATTAAATAAGTTCTTTGCATCTGTCTTCACGACAGAAGATCTCAAGCAGATTCTGCTGCCTGAACCGCCCCTCTTGACTAAACAATTAAATCAATTACAGGTTAAAAGAGAGGATGTTTTAGGACTAATTGATAAATTGAAGATTAACAAGTCACCGGGCCCAGATGGCATCCATCCAAGGGTTATTGGGGAACTGAGAAATGAAATTGCAGATCTCTTAATGGTTATATGCAACTTGTCTTTTAAAACAACCACAGTGCCGGAGGACTGGAGGATAGCAGATGTCACACCAGTTTTTTTTAAAAGGAAGGAGGGGGGGACCCAGGAAACTACAGGCCAGTTAGCCTTACATCTGTCCCAGGAAAGATGGTGGAAAGCCTCATCCAAGAAAAAATCTTAAAACACATAGAAGAACAAACCTTGCTGAGAGAAAATCAGCATGGCTTCTGTAAGGGTAAATCTTGTCTGACAAATCTTTTAGAATGTTTTGAAAAGGTCAACAGGCATGTGGATTTGGGTGAACTGGTGGATATAGTCTATCTGGATTTTCAAAAGGCTTTTGACACAGCCCCTCACCAAAGGCTGCTGAGAAAATTGCACAGTCAGGGGATAAGATGGCAGGTCCTCTTATGGATTGAGAACCGGTTGAGATCCAGGAAACAAAGAGTAGGTGTCAATGGGAAATTTTCACAATGGAGAGAAGTGAAAAGCGGTGTGCCCCAGGACTCTCTCCTGGGACCGGTGCTTTTCAAGCTGTTCATAAATGACCTGGAGACAGGGATAAACAGTGAGGTGGCCAAGTTTGCAGATGACACAAAACTTTTCTGTGTGGTAAAAACCAGAGAAGATTGTGAAGAGCTCCAGAAGGATCTCTCCAAACTGGGGGAATGGGCTGAGAAATGGCAAATGCATTTTAATGTAGCCAAATATAAAGTAATGCATATTGGGGCAAAAAATCCAAACTTTATCTATCAACTCATGGCCTCTGAGTTATCCGTGACGGATCAGGAAAGAGATCTTGGTGTGTTGGTGGACAGCTCCATGAAGGTGTCTACCCAATGTGTGGCATCAGTGAAGAAGGCCAATTCCATGCTAGGGATTATCAAAAAGGGGATTGAAAATAAAACAGCCAACATTATAATGCCATTATACAAAACAATATTAAGGCCGCACCTGGAGTATTGTGTACAATTCTGGTCACCGCATCTCAAGAAAGACATAGTGGAACTGGAAAAGGTGCAGAAGAGAGCGACTAAAATGATTACTGGGCTGGGGCACCACCCTTATGAGGAAAGGCTAAAACATTTGGGCCTCTTTAGTCTGGGAAAAAAAGGTGCCTGATGGGGGATATGATTGAGACATTCAAAATAATGTAGGGCATGAGTAAAGTGGATGGAAGGAAGCTCTTCTCTCTCTCCCAAAACTAGGGAGAACTAGGGGAGATACACTCAAATTGAGGGCTGGGAGAGTAAGAACTGACAAAAGAAAATATTTGTTTACCCAGCGCGTTGTTAGTCTATGGAACTCCCTGCCACAGGATGTGGTGATGGCATCTGGCCTGGATGCCTTCAAAAGGGGATTGGACAGATTCCTGGTAGAAAACTCCATCACAGGTTACAAACCATGATGGAGATGTGTAATCTCCACACTTAAAACCAGGGTACTTCTAGGGCCAGATGCAGGGGAGTAGTATCAGGAGACAGGTATCTAGTCTCATGCGCTCCCAAACGCATCTGGTGGGGCTGCTGTGAGATATAGGAAGCTGGACTAGATGGGCCTTTGGCCTGATCCAGCATGGCTCTTCTTATGTTCTTATGTTCTTAAGTGTATTGACAAATATAACGTGCCTAAAACAATAGCACAAAAATTTGGATCTTTAATGTCTTATTGAACACACTCATTCAACATGGAAAATGCTAGTGGGAAAAGTGAAAGCCAATTGAAGTCTGGTGTTAGCATACCTGGAGTCTTGTTATGAAAATGAGTTTGGAGGTGAGGAGCTACAGTATGTTGACTGATAAAAAAAACAAAACACTAAAGCCTTTTGAGTTGGCTCTGCACAAGAAGAATCAGTTTATGTGAACCATGCCTCACCAAAAACAGCTTAAAGAGGAACTGTGATCAATTGTGGAATTGCACAAAGCTGGAGAGGATTACAAAGTTATTTCAAAGACTTTAGAAATAAACCAGTCTACAGTTAGGCAAACAATTTGCAAATGGAGAAACTTTGGGACTGTGGCCACCCTACCAAAAAGTGGACACACAGTAAAAATAACCCCAAGGGCACAATGGAGACCCATAAATGAGGTAAAGAAACAACCTCAAGTGACAGCCTAAGATTTTAAGGAATCGTTGGGACTGGTTAACATCTGTGTCCATGAGTCTACAATACGTAAAACATTGAACAAGTGCTGCTTACTAAGAAGAAAATTGCTGAAGTTTGAAAAAGACACATTGACACTCCACAGTGGTATTGGCAAAATATCTTGTGGACTTATGAAACAAAGATTAACCTTTTTTGAAAGAACACGGCAGCACCACATCTGGCATAAAAAGGGCACTGCCTATCATCATGAAACCATCATGCCAACCATAAAGTATGGTGGAGGAAGGATCATGCTTTGAGCCTGTTTTGCTGCATCAAGACCTGGCCCACCAGTTACTGATTCCATGGTTTTGCTTACTTTTCCCACTAGCATTTTGAATGTTGAATGAGTGTGTTCAACAAAGACAGGAAAGATCTGAATTTTTGTGAGTGCTATTATTTTAGGCACATTATAGTTGTCAATACACTTGACTTTGTGGAGGATCAAATCACATTGTATGACACATTAATGCAGAACATCAGGAATTTCCAAAAGGTTCACATACTTTTTCTTGCAACTGTACTCATGGAAGGCTCAAGCGTTGGGTCCTTGAATTTTCTTGGACTACATCTCTCAGCAATCGTTGCCAGCAGTTAGTGATGAAGGATTCTGGGTGTTTTAGTCCAAGAATGTCTGGGGGCCACTAAGATATGGAACCACTGTCTTAGAGACTTTCATGAATGTTGTTTTACTATGTCACCTCTGTATTCCAACTCATGTGTGACAAAGTGGGAATGCTCTTTAAAAACTTACACTAAAATAGTTTGTCTTTTAAGATGCCACAATGTTTTGTTTTGTGTTTATTGTTCCAAATTTGTTGCTTAATTCATCCCTAGAGCATATTTTGATTATTCAACTATCTGCTCTATGTTCTGGGTAAATTCATGATATTCTTCCTGCCTCTATATCAGGGGTCCTCAACCTAAGGCCCTGGGGCCAGATGCGGCCCTCCAGGGTCCTGAATCTGGTCCCTGGGACCAATTGCAGATGCCCCCACCTACCCCCTGGTTCGTGAGCAAGCCAGCCTCTGCAGCTGCTGCTATTGCTGAGGCAGTTCCAAGCGGTGGACTATGTCACTTTCCCCACTCCCCCCACCCACTGCCCAGATGATTGCCACAATGGCTAGTGGGGCAGTTCAGGTCCCCTGCTCCCCTCACCCACTGCCCAGATGGTTGGGGCACCGGCTGCAGCCAAGCTCTGCCCACTTGCCCCTCCCATGTCAGCCCTTCTTTTTTTTTTTTTGGACCATGGTCTGGCCCCAGTGGTGTCTGGGGGTGGTGGACTGGCCTGCTGTTTGAAAACTTTGAGGACCCCTGGTATAAAACATATACAGTAGTTTGATTCTAATGTGGCAGCCTTGATCTTGATTTTTTACAGGGGGAAAAGTTACTTCTAACAAAGTGATTGATCAGATTTTCTCTATTGACTCCAGGTAAACTGCATTTGCTATGCGGTCCAAGGCTGGATTAAGACCTATATACTTCCTGTCCTCCTGTTTTTTCTGGCAAGAGTTAGGATTTCATACCATTTGAGAGCAACCTCTTATCGAATAGTGTACTGTTGTAACATTTCACCTAGACTGAGAGGCAAAGGAGGAAGTCCTCATGTTGCTGAACATCAGTTCCTGTTAGGTCTAGCCAGTGTGGCCAATAGTAAAGGAAAATGCAGCTAGGATACCACAACACATGGAAGACCGTATGTCGCCTGCCATTCAGAACAGGCACATTAGTTTGCCCAAAACATTTTATGGTCAAGAAGAGCAAGGCCAGGGTTAAAAAAGTTCAGAGCTAGAGTCAAAGAGAGTGAAGGCTGAAACCAGGCTGACATCTGAATGAAATCTTTATAACATAAATTCTTAGTTGGTGATGTGGTCAGTGGTCTTTTCCAATCTTTGGAGCAAGTTTGGTCATGATTTTTCTGTGACATAGCACTTCAGTAAGAGACTTTCTCAGTCCCAGAGGCACTGCTCTGAAGCCAGATAATACAATGTGCAAGTCCTTGCATAACACTGGCTCTGTGGCTGAAAAACGGAGCTGAGCACTGCCCCTAGAGCTGGACACAACTGGCACACATGTGCAGGGGGAACCTTTACCTTTTTTAAAATCCAAAGCACTTTTCACTAGGGTCTGAGGTTACATCAAATGTATGTCTGGCAAACTAGTTCAACTCTTGCTATATAGAACAAATGAGTACTGTATCATCATTCCTGAGTTTATACTAATCCAGTGCCTGAAAATACTGTTTGTTTCACATTGTGATGTGGAACATTATCTTACCTTGCAGGAATCCGAGCAGTATTTGAAAACATGCAATGTCTATTTTCCACAGGTATTTATGAATGAATGGATTCTGCCACGATTTAGGCCATGTATAGGAATCATGTATCTCTTAGATATTTTCTTCAGACCACCTAGCACCATCACTACCACCAAAAAAGAGAGAAAAGCTGCAAGGACTCTGGGGTAGTTTTCCTTACAGACAAGATGCAGGTGCCCTTTCATTTGTTCCCCAAATGTTAATTGCAAAACCAGAAATTGACTTCCAGACGCTTTCAGTTTTGTATTTTGGAGGTGGTGCATCTGTGGAAGTTTTACCTGTGAATGTTCCTTGTGTGGTGAAAATTATTCCTACCCGTGGTTTTGCAACATCTGACAATGTAAGTACTGTATATACAATGGGGGGAGGGGGGTAAGTGGATGAACAGATAAACTGAAAAAATACAAGTTCCTGTGTTCGGATGCTACTTATTCCATGGAAACATCTACTAACCAGGACTAATAGGCATGGGAACCATCACTTCACTTGAAGAAAGTCCAAGAGTTAGTCCATGGTCTCTCTAAAGAGATTGGATAACAGGTGATAGGAAAACCAATGGTCAAGACTCAACTTCCACATCAACCATGGTATTTTTGGGATAGGACTTGGAGATATTCTTGACAATGGTGCAAGTCGTTCCTGGAAAATCCTGTTCGACTCCTTGGCTGTTTGCCTGTGATGTTGCTCAGGGTTTTTCTGGGTCTATATAAACATATACATAAACTATTGGGAGAGGCTGTCCAGGGTTTTGGGTCTGGAATCATCAACATGCAAATGAAACTAGACTCTCTCTATCCTTTCCATCTAATTCCAAGGAAGCACTTTTGGTTCTAAATCGGCATCTGGTGTCTATAATGGACTGAAGAAGGGTGAGTAAACTGAAGCTTAATCCATGCCAGCTGAAAGACTGATGAGGGAAGAGGGTTGTGCTGGATGGGGGTTACATTCACCCTGAAAACACAGGGTTGCAATGCGGCTGTGATGTTGGATTCAAATGTACCCCAGGCTCAGGCCTGGGGTACATTTGCATAGCTAAACCTGTACCAGTTATTTTTGTTCCTGGAGATATCTAACCTGGCCACAGTGTCATGTGCATTAGCTACACCCTGCTTAAATTACTGTAATGCACTCTACATTCCACACTACCATAGAAAGTGTTCAAGACCTTCAGCAGCTCCACAGACTTGAGTTGGTTACAGGGATCACACAACTATAGCTATAACAGCTCTACTAGCTGCCAGCAGAATTCAAAGAGTTGGTTTTGACTTACAGAGCCCTAAACTACTTGGGTCCAAACTACCCAAAATAATACATTTCAATTTAGGAGTATGCTAGTATTAAAATTACCAGAGAAAGACCTTCTCTCTGTTTCACCACCCTCACAGATAAATCTGATGAGGACAGAAGAGAGGGCCTTCTCTGTTACTGCTCCTGAATTGTGGAACTCCCTTCCATGGGAGGTCAAGTTGGCTCCCTCTTTACTGTCTGCCTGCAGCCAAAGACTTTGCTCCTAAGACTGTTTTTTTTTTTCTTAGTGACTGGCTACCTAAGAGATGGGGAGCTGTTTTGGTTTTGGAGTGTCCCCCCCCTCCCATTCCAGTTTTTACATTTTTTGATCTTAACGTTATAATCCACCCTTGGTCCTCTTGAAGAGAAAGGTGGAAGAGTAAATATTTTAAATACCAAATACCAGTAAATAATCATCAGAATGTTTGGATTTGGGGCTTTTAGCTTATTATACCTATAGCAAGAAAACATGCCCTCATTTTCCTTCTCCTGGAACTATCCCAGCACACTTCAAGGAGGGCTTACCTTATCCATCCTAAAACCTTAATATTCCAAAGTACAACATATAATCAGGAACCTGAACAAGCTGATTCCCACACCCACACTGGGATTATTGGTCCCACTCAACTGAAACATTCATCCAACCCTTGTATATTTCTTGGAATTCAGCTGAAACTTGTCTAACCTTTTAGTTTCCACATACTCAATAGGTGTTACAGAAGCCTCTCTTAGTTTGTGGTGGTCCTACTTCACTTTCAAACTGAGAGACAGTCGACCTGCTATGTGCATTATTGTAGCATATCTTCTCTTCTAAATCCTGTTCAGGGCTCAGAGTAACCCTTTCTTCAAAGAATATCTGCCTTCATCATTGTTCCAGTTTCCTATTCCAACGGTCATTCTATATTGCACACCTACGGTGCAAGTGTCATCTTCACCAGACTACTCATTTTAAAACCTTTTGCACTTCTCAAATATGGAAGGTTCCCCTCAAGCAGGGGTCCTCAACCTAGTTCAAGGTTTGTTTCAATTGATGTCCTACCCCATTTGCTTTTGGACTGTGATCTTGGTGTCTGGGTGGTGGTGGACCGGCCCGCTGTTTGAAAACTTTGAGGACCCCTGCCCTCAAGCATGCTAACAGTTCAATTTGTTTCCTGATGTCTCCATTTTAGTCTTTGCACACGGGCGGGCGGCGGTGGGCCATGGGCGGGCGGCGGCCGCGGGCGGACGGGCGAGTGGGCAGTTAGGATATCACTTAGGATAGAGGTTCTGTTCTTGGCTTGCACCCCAAATGTGTGTGCGTGCAAGCAAACTGAAGTTGGGAAAATAGAAAATAAATCGTAGTATATAATATATATTTAAAATAAATCCACACCTCCCACTCCCAGTCAAACCTCCACCTTTATCCAATATCAGAAAAAAATCCTCAAACTGCCAGAGAAGAAATAAAGAATAAACTGTTATTCCCTTCAGCAGACAAAGCTGCAGGGAATCAAAGAAATTATTTTCTAAATTCAATTCCCTCCCTGCCTGCCTAACTTAAATCCTAAAGCCTCCAGCCTCCCTCCTCAATCTCGATCGGATCACACCAACACCAGCAGCCAGCCCTCCTCCCTCAACCACATCCATACACCCGACTGCGATTTCTGGATGGTGCCTCGGCTTTTTATGCCCTCCGAGACATCCAGAAGTGTCAGTCAAAAACCTGGCGATGCCATTGGTGGAATGGTTCAAAAATTTGCATAGTCCCATCCCATGCCCAGCCCAAATGGGCAGATCTAAAAAAATAAAAAATAAAATAAAATCAATATGACGTTTTATTGCTATAAAAAACCCACTGCTGCTACTATAAAAATTCAGGCATTTAAAATAAATAATTTTCACACATTGTTGTGGTGATTTGGTGTTTTTTTTACCACGATTTCAAAAGAAAAATTGTGGTCGCCATTTTGGATCCCCCCCCCCACCGCATGGCATGCAGCGAGACAGACGACGAGGATGACCCCCCCCAGCCTGGTGCAAGCAGCCCAGGACAGGAGAAGAGGGGGGGAAAGGCCGGGGACCCCCCAGAAACCACCCCTCTGGTAGGTGGCAAAGCCTCAGGCAGGCATATTTTCGCCTGCTTTTTTGGCCAGGAGTAGGGTTTTTTTTAAAAAAAATTAAAAACTTTTTCTGTGCTTCGCATCGCGCGACCACCGCGATGCCACAAACAGAAATGAAAAACCCGACCAAATTTTTCTTTTTTTGGTTTGAGTTCGAGTTCTGACGGCTTAATTATCGTTACCGTTTCCGTTACGTAACGGAAACGATAACCGAAAACGGAAACGACAATTTCGCCGAGTCGTGCCCATGTCTACTGCTGATAGGATATGAATCTCCCAACAATACCTGTAGATCCCTGGTGTAGCTTGACCTGATGGCCTCCCATCCTAACACTAACCAGGATGACACCACTTAGCTTCTGAAATCCAACAAAATCCATTTGTGAACGCTTATATGGTGGCTGACATCTGTCTTACCAGACAGCAAGGCCCAATAACCTTTTTGTACTTAATTTCCTAATAACGGAGCCCTGTGGCACAGTGGTTAAATTCCCGTACTGCAGCTAAAACTGTGCTCATGACTGGGGGTTCAATCCCTGGCTCATGGCTGACTCAGCCTTCTATCCTTCTGAAGTTGGTAAAATGAGTACCCTGCTTGCTGGGGAGGGGGAAAAGTGTAGCGTGCATAAATAAATTGTAAACCACCCACAGAGTGCTTGAAGTGCTATGGGGCAGTATATAAGCAGAACATATAGGCACGAATCACAAAGGTTGTACTTCTTTTTGAACTGTTTAGACCCATACCTTGCAAGAACCAAGTTCTCTGTTCTTAGGTGCTCATTCAGAGCCGTATCTTACATGCAGATTAGCAGCAGATAACAAACACCTGGAATATTTATATAAATATTTAACAGTGACCATTTATTTTATTTTTTTGCTTTCTCATTTTACAAAAAGGCAGGTATAAAAAAATGAATGAAAAGTTTTGTAATTCCTTCCCAGTTTTTTTTTTTTTGATACAAAACTGGCATTAAGTATAAACGAAATATACTAGTCAGATTTGCTCCTGAGTCGTTCACAATTCAAGCTGTTTCCAGGTCTGGAATGCATTAAGCCTTCTAGAAAATCACACTTTTATTTTATAACCAATTTTCTTAATACTTTCCCCATGAATCTAACATGAAAGTTAACCATATTAGGAGCACAAGGAATTTTTGCATCTGTAGCCAGAACTATACATTAGATTTGATATGTGGCTAGCACATAAACTGGCACCACCATGTCATAATGCCCTTGGTCCCAACTAATGGGAAGGATCATCGGTTCCATTTCATGATATCACATAAAGTTTCCATGCAAGAATTAGATAATTATGTGGTGATGAAAGCATGGAAACATATGAAAACATGGCATGGGACAAGAGATCCTACAGATTATGGAGAGGCGAACATGACATAGTGATGGTAGTTTTAGACACCAGCCTCATAACAATCATATTACCTAGTTTTGCTCTGCCACCAGCTTAAATTCATCCGCTGAGAGCCAACTGTTAGGCTGAGTTCCAAAACCTGTCCCATTCCTCTTGTTTGACAGACTCAACACACTACAGTGATATTTCCTCCTGTAGGCTGGAAAGAAAGGCTGGGTGAGGTACTCAAGAAAAAGACAAAGAAGAAAGCAATGATCGCCCTGATTTTCAAAAGACTATTGTTTGCTGTACAGTTGATCATAATAGAAAAGCAAGATGCCATTCCTGCTCTTTATAAGATGCACCAGCCTTAACACATTTTACACAGAATGCTGCCTGGCCAACTAAAGAATTAAAAACACAGGCCACAAGTCCTACCATCGGGTCAGAAGGACTGGCCAAACAGAAGGGGTTTAGGGAGGCTGTATCTTGTTGTGACTTTCTGAAAATGTGGATCATTCTATGCAAACACATGTACCTGTGCCACTGAAATGCTTTTATGAGTACCAAATACTCCTCTATGAAATAAAATTGCACTTTTGTCATTATCCAACATTTAGCGAGAAAAAAAAGTCTGATATGCATATTATGCCACAGATATGAAAAAGCAAGAAGGCAAGCCGGAAAAACATACACAGAGGCTACCCACAGGGCAGTGATGGCATTTGGTTGTTTTGGTCTTTGTACCAGCATTTCCCACACTACGGCAGATGGGCACTTTTTGCTGGCCTTAAACTGTTTTCCTGGCAGTTAAGACACGGACAATTGAACCAACACCTCCAGCAGCAAGAGCCTGGAAACAGAAAATGCGAAACAGCAAGTTAGTCTTATAAGAATAGGAGCCCCGTGGTGCAGTGGTTAAATGCCTGTACTGCAGGAAAAACTGTGCTCACAATCTGGGGTTCAATCCCAGGTAGCAGGCTCATGGTTGACTCACCCTTTCATCCTTCCAAGGTCAGCTTGCTGAGCGGGGGGGGGGGGATGTGTACCCTGCATACTGTAATTAAACTATAAACTGCCCAGATACTACTTGAAGTGGTATGGGGCAGTATATAAGCAGAACACTTTGCTTTTTATTGGATATTTAAATGGATTAGTTAATTTAATGGGTGTTTATCACCTTGCCTCATGTGGCTATTATGAAAATCAAACATCAGTACATTGAGAGCTATCCCCTACCCATTAACAGTTCATATATAAATGCCTGCCCAAGACTTACAAATTCTAAGAAAAGAGCTGAAGAGAAACAACTGGGAGGCTCACGAGAACTGTCAGCCTCACTAACATACCTTTTCATGCCACTGCAGTAAGACAGCACTGCTGTTGTCAGATGGGCTCTCAAAGCCTTTGTAGATGTATTTCATTAAAAGATCGACACCATTCTTATCCAAAGACTGTACTGCTTTTTCAATATCGTTGGCTTTGAAGGAAATGAGAACCTTCAGAACAATGCTTGCTGCACGATCCTAAAGAAAAATTCAAAGTATCACAGATGCTGTTCGATCCAGAAATCCAGGACAGAATCGTGTTAAACATTTGGAGTGCAATGGCCGCAAAAATAGAATGTTCCACTTGATAGTGATAGGAATTCCAAATGCCCAAGGGAGTACTTAGGGCAAACACAAGAAAAAGAACGTGTATAGCACATATGGTACAAATGAACGGGATTGGGGCCTTAGGCTAAAAATCTACCTGCACGTATGCAGAAGTAACTCCCACTAAACCAACTGAATCTACATCTTCATAAGTATGTACATTACTAGACTATAACTAAAATATGTTGTGGAAATAACAATAGTCAAGTGCTGGCAAGATGATTCCAGAAACCCTTTACAGGATTGTCTAAGTATACAGTACAGTAATACCTTGGTTTACGATTACCTTGGTCTACGAGTGATTTGAAAGACAAGCAAACATTTCTGATTGATCAATTTTGCCTTGATCAAAGAGTAATGTCTTGCAATATGAGCACTAGAGCAGGTCAAATGATCATAAGTGAGCCAACAGTGGTGCTCTCTCTCTCTCTTTCCCTGCTGGATTGTGGGGGAATGTCTCGAACGTTCCATCTCAGGCAAGCCTCAAAAGCAGAGAGAGGAGAGAGGAAGACAGGTCTCCTCTGCACCATTCACAAAGATTTTCAAAGGAGAGTGCAGATTAGGGATTTTATTTTTCATTATAATTTTTTTAATTTGTTTTCAGCATCCTTATTTTTTCAAACCATTTTTAGTCATTGGGGAGCTAGTCAAGGGTGCATATGGCTACAAACTGCATTTTATTATTACTACATTAAAAACATAGAGTAAAATCCAGTTGTTAGTGCCAAGAAGAGCAGATTCCACAGCCAGGTACCTAAAACATGGTATGGATGTGGACTTCCAGCCAAGTTCCTTTGTGAGTTTTGGCATTCTGTGTGCATAGTATGTGGCCTATGGAGCCCCAGAACACTATTTTATGGAGAATTTTGCTTTGATATACAAGTGCTTTGGTTTACAAGCATGTTTCTGGAACAGATTGTGCTTGTAAACCAAGGTATTACTGTACCCAGAAGTGCTTTAACAGTCACTTCTTCTGGATATGCTCTGGGAATATGCAGCTTGCCCATGCTGGCTCTTCTCCAGGGAGGCATGGAGGGGAATAGAATTACTGGCTTCTGGCTTTGCTCTCTAGACAGGTAACCAACTCACTGAGCTATACCAGGCTACTAATCAGACATGGTTAACGGCAGAAAAATAAATCAGTTCTAATTTAGAATTCCGCAAATCCTGAATACTTATGTTAGATTTTAAATGTCAAAAGCAGATTAGTTGGATGGGAATTTTCCAAGTAAAAAACTGAATAAACTAATGTTGTTTCAGCCCAACTCCCAGTCTCTGTTCTCCAATTCTTATTTCAAGACCCAGACCAATCTGTAAAATCCAAGCCACTTTTCACTTTCTCTAATTTCTTTTGACAAAAATTTTAAGAACTTTGAATCATTATAGTATCATCTGGATGCAAGACTAAACTATTATGTATCCAGTCCACTGTCCTCCAATACAATCACAAGATTGGAAACTTTCAGTTCTGTTTCAATTAACTGTAATTTATTATTCTATTATTCACTGTGGTTAATCTAAACTGATTTAGGAAAACAATTCACTTCATCAACAATAGTTTGACATTCTTGCGCCCTGTAAACTAGTCATCACCAAGCTGTTGCCTTCCAGATATTTAGACTATAATTCTTCCCATTCTCAACCACTGGCCATGTTGGATAGGGCTCAAAACATTTAGACAAGACAGGTTATGGAAGAGTGCAATAAACCATAATTAAAATTAATCTCAGTTTGTTCAGTTTGGGACATAGTGATAAACCTCCAATTGTCAAAATTGAAATCAAAAGCTTCATTTATTATGTTTTTGCTAGAGTAGGAGAATGAAAAACTGATAAATCTTGGGTGCATTCATTAAATCACAGTAGGAATTAATCAAATGAGAGGATTACAAATGTGAACACTTTATTGTTACAGAAGTAACAAAAACATGATTGCCTCTTAGCTCTCATTTAAAAAGCAACAAAAATGGAACCTAAAATTGAAGTCCAGATGCTGAATATTAAATTTGCCATATACTGGAAGGATTTATTCTGAATTATTTCCAACACACAGCAATTTAACAAAGTGTTGGCTATAAAATTTCCTGAAAAACTGCAATAAGCTTCAGTAGCCAATATAAAGCATAATATTTCTCACGTTTATCTCACCTTTACAGCTTGACACTTGGTGTTGATTGGAGGATTCTTCAGAGCTGCTTGTAATGCAGCCATCATGTTCCCTGTAAAGGTCAGTTAAGAAGAACACCATCTTGCCAAACATTTAAATCAGTTAAAATAGTAAAATTTTGATGACAGTTCAGATATATTCACAGTCTTCCCTAAAACAGGCTGTAAGGTAGTTCCTAATCCCACCTGGAGCCCAAGATTTATGACAGGAGCAGCTGCCTAAGATTGCTTTATGAATTTATTGCTAAATGAGATCTGAACTAGATACCTACCAGAAATATCAATTTTCTCCACTCTACAGTAGAGATGGGCATGAAAAGCAAAAATGGTGTTCCATTTCCGTTTTGGTTCGGGCCCTTTTCATTTCGGTTCGGTTCCGTTGAAATGGATTTTTCTATAAAAACTTCATTCCGTTTGTCATTTTGGTTCAACTGTCGTTTTCCCATAGGAATGAAGCAATGCATTCCTATGGGAAAAAGCAAGCACGGAAACCGCAGCATTTTTTTTTTGGAACAGCCCCAAGTGCCAATCAGCTGTAGCGCCGGCTTGAGATTCAGCAAAAAAAAAAAAAAAAAAGTTTTAAAAGCTCTTGCTTTCCGGGTGCATTGGGGCGAAAGTGCCCTGGCTTATTTTTAAATATCCTTTTATTCAAAAAAGAACAAAAATAATTCTCGCTGTCTTCTGCCACCGCCACTGCCTCCCAAACTCCGGAACAGGTGCTCGCTTTCTTAAATTCTCCCCCCTCCCCCCCACCGCCCTTTACCATACCGTCACAAAAAAGCAAAATAGCAACATAGTGAGCTCAGCGAAATACACCCTCTTTTACCCCCACCTTGATTCGGGATCTCCTCCTGGGGTTGCTGCCTCCTCTGCCTCATGGTCCCTCACCCTCATTGGCAAACGGATGCGGAAAGACAACCTGCCCCTTTAAGGAGCACAGCATTGTTCCCAGAATCCCCAACAGCTTCCCCCTCTTCTCCATACACATGCGCGGCGTGCACATACACATGCAAACAGCATGACCATGAGGGCGGAGGAGGCAAGCCCGGGAGATCCGGAGGAAATGTGAGGCCAAGGGGGTGTACTTCGCTGAGCTTGCTCGTTAATATTTTCCTTTTTTACGATGACACAGCAAAGGGGGGGGGGAGGAGAATGTAAGAAAGCAAGCACCCAAACCTTGGCTAGGAATAAATCGCTTGATTTATTTAGGCATGCTTGACCCAGAGTTCCCGAGGTGGCAGTGGAAGGCGGAGGAAATTATCTTCTTGTTCTTTAAAAAGAAAAAGGAGGTTTAAAAATATGCCGGGGAGCTTCCCTTCCCCAATGTGCCCAATCGGCGCCAGGAAATCAGGGGCATTTAAAACTATTTTTTGCCAAGCCCCAAGCCCCCTGCACTATAGCTGATTGGTGCTTGGGGCTCTGCCAAAAAAAAAAAAACTGCGGTTTCCTGCGCCGTTCTTTTCCCACAGCTCCAGTCCATTTTATCGCACGCCGCCACTAACAGAAACGAACAGCACCGAACAAATTTTTGTTGGTTCTGTTTGGTTCTAGCCTGACCCGTCCAAATTGTCGTTCTCCGTTACGTAACGGAAACAAAGAACGGTAACAGAAACGGAAATTCCGTCGTTCCGTGCCCATGTCTACTCTACAGCACAAAAGAGGAGACTTTGTACACCTATTATCAAAAGTGATACAAACTAATGATCAATCAGCTTCACTGTGTAGCATGGGAATAAGAATACTTGCATGCCAAAACAAAGGAACAGATATCCTACTCTGGCTTGAAGTGTTTTGTCCAGGTTAAGTTGGCCTGTCAATTACAAATTTTCATTTCATGCAGTAGCCAAATTATCCCTTCTAGAGTACTAGAATATGGAACTGCTTGTGGCTTAAAAACTGCAGGTAAATCACTAGAATGCTATGCAAAAACCACAGAGAAACCACATTACTATAGCTGTTAAGGAACAGCAGTTTAAACTCTATCAGTCCAATATAAATATCCTAGTAATGATATTAAAAGGTCCCAATTGAGGTGATTCTTAAATATTTTACCCTGTATATACCTAAATGAGCATTAGGCTCTGCCAAAGATGCCATCCATTTATCACACCACTGGCAGCATACATGGAGACACAAAGAGGGCATTCTTGAACATGGTATCCCACCTGAGGAATGCCCTCCTCTTAGAGATCTTAATCACACTGGAGTTGATCTCATTTCATTGCGGTGTTGAAATACACCCATACACACACATCTGTCTCAACAAACATAACCCGCTTTGGGTTGGTACAGGATTGTTGCATTGTTATTTATGATACTGAATTGCTAAAACTGTTCAATTCATTGTAATACTGTCTTTATTTGTTATTTTGAGATCTTTGGATACAGGATTGGATAAAAGTATTCTAATAAATGAAACAGATGAGTTCTGCCTACCTCAGACAAGCAGATGCTTGAATAGCTTAAGTTAATTAAAAACCCATTAGAGACAGCACACAAATTGAAAAAGGACAATCAATTGAGTTATAAAGTATCAGTTATTAAACACATGGGGCTTGGCAGTTAATCTGTATATAATCTGCTGATATGTTCTTCTGTCTTAATTTGGAACACTTTAGAACTTGCCCAAACCTTATTAAAAATCTCCAGGGAGACAATTATGCAAGTTTGTCATGCCAAAAGCCAACAAGCAGCATCTGTAGAAATGGACTACAGTTGATGAACAATGCCTAATAAACCTTTTGGTCTTTAAGGTACCATATATCTCCTTGCTGATCTCTCTAAATCTTAATGGCATAGTAAAACAAGAGACCCAGTTGTAAGAAAGCAATACTGTACAAAATATTCAGCTAGCCTGCTGATAATGCAGCAATAATACAATTAGCCCTCATTCGGTTTTAAAAGGGAATTTCTTGTCCTCCAATTCAGTTTTAAGTATGGTACTTTCTGATTAGATTTTTCCTTATGGAAAAAATGAGTTTCCTCTAGACATATGTGTCTAAGACTTCAACATGGAACTGAATACTAGCTGTACTAATACTAATTAGATGCAACTGTTTCCATAAAAGGTAAGGCCCTGTGTAACCCATGTACTTCCTCTGCTGGATCCATCCAACAGGAAGGACTTTGAGAGCTGCAATGTTCTATGAAATCCTCCAGTTTCATCCCATCTGACACTGCCAAATGCATGGCAACTAGCAAAAATTAGATATTTTAAAATCTTGATATGAACATTGTCAATATATAACTTCAATCTTGTACTGTCCTATTATACCATATGAAGCCATTTCCCCCTCTTCCTACATTGTACAATTTTACTGGAGATGTTCTTCAGATGAAATTAAAATAAAAACAACCCTGTCCATTTAGATTTATGTCAAAGCTGTGCTGTATTTTCAGATCTGAGAAACAAACTGAATGTTGACAGAGGCTAGTATCGTACATGTTGATGTGCATACACACATCCATCTCAGTGCACCGAAGCAGATTTACATCTCTGCTCCCTGCTGGCTAAGATCTAGGGCAGTGATGGTGAACCTTTTAGAGACAGAGGCCGTTAACGAACCGCTGCCCAACCCCCCTCCTTTCTGTGCGACGATCACTTCAGTCCGCAAAACCCCGACCACGCTACCGTTTCCAACCGGGCGAGTGGTGCCCCTGCCAGTTGCCGGGAATCTTTTCACAACGTGACGTGACTCGGGTTTTTTTATTTTTATTTTTTAAATATCCAAACTCTGCAAACGACCCTTTCGGCTTCCAAACTGAAGATGCTCGGGCGGCGAGAAGCAGTAACTGCAGCTGCCCGATCACCTCCGTCCCTTCGTGGGATGCCCAGGGAGTTCCGCTGCCAGGTGATCCGGTCGGGTCTGCATCAGAGGGAGGACTTGAAAATCATACCGCACACCCTCCGGGAGCGAGAAGGGAATGGGGAGGGAGGAAAGACGCATCCAAAGGGGAGAGGTTGGGCAGGAGTCCCTTAACCTGCTGGCTTTCAAGTCTCCCCACGTAAGGGGGTGTTCAAGCCCGTTCTCTCCACCACCAGATTAGACACATAACCAGCTCTGTCGGAAATAACAGCCAAGTATTGATGCATCGACACCTTTTTTTTTTTTAGGGAAAGAAAGTCCTTTGAGGTAGTAATCGATTCATAAAAATGCAGCGCGTGAGCACTGATAAACAGGGGTTTGAAGGGAGACCACGTGACCGCCACCGAATTCACAGCGAAGGCAAGGTCGGTTCGAAGCGAGGCACTTCGTGAAGTAACGGCCCAAGTGCCCAAACAACGATTCAAAAACCCACTACTTTTTCGCAAAGTGCCAATACAGCAATTCAACCTGAATCCAGGTGGGTGTGAAGGGGCGATGTCCGGTGCCCACACCATGCCATAGGTTCTCCAACACTGATCTAGGGATTGCTGACCCTTGGGAAAGAGTTTTCCATCTCTTATTTCTCAACAAACTCCAGCCAAATTGCTGTTTCGGTGCTGCCAATAGTGAAGAACTAGCAAACCGTTCCTTTACCTATCTGGAAGTTGAGTCATGGCAATTGGACTTTTTTGAGAGATTGAAACGTTTCGCTGCTCTACCAAACAGCTTTGTTCCTCTACCTATTGTAATGATAACTGTCCTTGCTATAGCCATCAGTAGGAGAGGAGTCATGAGGGCTACACAGTCCATAACCAGGGACCAAATGCAACGGTGTACTTGAGTTCAATTTCATTGATCTAATTAAAACAGTTCACAGACTCAACACTTAAATGATTAATAAGTTGCTGCCATTAAATGGCTCAGGTTTTACTAAGGTAACATCATGACAGGCTATCTCTAGAGATTAAGAGGAAAAGTACACCACCATATTAATACTGTAAATGTTAAGGTAAAACAATCATCATCACTAAGTTCAATGGGTTTCCTCTGGGCCCAGGACACCAGCCTCAACTATTTATTTATTTATTTTTATTTATTTATTTGACTTTTATACCGCCCATCTAGACCAAGGGCTACTCTGGGCGGTTTACAACATGTAACAACAAACAAAGGAATACATTTTAAAAACCAAAATACAATGTACAAAATAAAAATATATACATAAATCAACAACAAAAACTAAAATGAAGCTAAAATGAAACTAAAAATGGCAAGAGATTTGATAAAATGGTTTAAAAATAGTGCCTTACTAAATGTTTAAAGAATCAGGGAATGCCATTCTATAGAACCAGGTCTTCAATAGTTTTTTAAAAATTTGAAGCGAGGGTGCCAGCCGAATTTCAGGGGGTAGATGGTTCCATAATTGGGGAGCAACCACCGAGAAGGCCCTACTCCTTGTGACAGCTTTCCGGGCCTCCCTTGGTGTTGGGACTCCCAGGTGTCCTGCCTGGCTGGCACGGGTGATCCTGGCAGTTCTTCTGATACTTTCTCTACAACCATTCTAGCCCCATTGACTTTAAATACACACACTTTCCAGAAGGACTGTATACAACAGGTTATAACAGCGCCAGCGGCTCTGAAACCCTTTCACTGGTTCTCATCAAAATGTGACCCAAACCTTCCTTCCCACCCCAATTCGCTTGCGGTTAACAACATGGCCAACGGAGGAGGATCTTTTCGGGTTCGATCTGTGGTGAAGCCTGGCCAAGAGATGAAATCGCACCTTCCGTCCCCACCTCTTTTGAAAGTGGAGGAGGACGCGAGAACCCACGAGATGGAGAAAGCAAAAGCAAAAAAGCAAAGTGTTCTGCTTTATATACCGCCCCATACCACTACAAGTCGTCTCTGGGCGGTTTACAATTTTAAATTACAGTAATGCAGGCTACACATTGCCCCCCCTTCCCCAGCAAGCTGGATACTCATTTTACCGACCTCGGAAGGATGGAAGGCTGAGTGAACCTTGACCCTGCTACCGGGGATTGAACCCAGGTCATCGTGAGCACAGTTTTACCTGCAGGACAGGCATTTAACCACTGCGCCAGGAGGCTCTATCAACATGGGAGCAGTAGGGCAAGATGGTAACTGCAGAGTAGATGTGCATTTGATACAAATGCTTTGAATCTTTGTATGTTACTGGGTGCAATGCCTGCTGGAAAACCGATTTTAAGGAAGAAATGGGCTCAGGCATCCAGCAATGATTCCACTGCTTTCACTGAGTACTACATCTGCCTGTTTCCCATGGGCTAAATTACATCACACCGGGCTCTCTAGAAGAAAAGCAAGGGAGGATTAAAAAAAAAAGCTGAAGAATATCAGCTTTGTGTTCAGGGCCCAGGTTGCACCAATCAATCAAATTGTTCAATATTGTTTGTTTGTTTGATTGACTTTGATTTGATTCCTATTCAAGAGAATTACTTTATATATAGTCAGGACAGGTTAATATTTTTAACCCCTTTTCAATGGAGGCTTTCTTTTTCAGAAACAAGGGAGGATTTAAAAAAAAAAAAACACTGGTGGAAGAGCCCCTTAAAGATCGGTGAGCCCCTTAAAGATCGCGAGTAGCCTAAACCAAGCAGTCGTTAGAGCCCTTTTCACAACACCCCCCGCCACGGGTGCTCGTGGCCCCCGCCAAGCCCACGCCGGCGCCTCTTCTCCCCGGGGGGCCGATGCGGGGCAAGCCCCGGAGGAGGAGGAGGAGGAGGAGGAGGAGGAGGAGAGGGAAGGGAGGTGGGTGGGTGGGTGGGAGGAAGCCGTTGAAAGGATATTGCCTCAGCCACGAATCCACCTCGCCCTCGTCGGGGCCCACCTGCCCGTCGCCCCCGTCCTCTTCGTCCACGAACTTGTTCTCGTCGTACTCGTCCACGTCCACCCGGCGGAAGCGCGCGGAGGAGGCGGTGTGCTTCGCCATGGCCGCTGCGCCGCGCGTGTCGTCGCCGTCGTCGTCCCCTCACCCCGACTCCCGACTCCCGCCCAGCCTCAGGCGAAAGGCACACACACACACACACACACCCGTTTACCAACCGTCAAAGGCGGCGGCCGGGCTTTGCCCTCCAGGCGCCGAGAGGAGGAAGAGGAAGAAGCCGCGGGGCGACACTGCGCATGCGTGCACGGTGGGCGGCTTCGGGGGGGCGGGCCTTTGCCGACGCTTCTGCGCAGGCGCCTCAGTCCGGAACCATCCTGACTCTCACGTTCACTTCTTCCGGGGAAGGGGAGAAAAGGATCCGCCCTCGCAAGCATCTTATCCGCTGTTCTTGTTATCTTCCGTGCCTAGCAATATTGGATTTTAAGATTTATTTATTTATTTATTTGTTAGCGACCCAGTGACGTACTCCAGTCTCCCAAGTGTTGCTGTTTGAACGCGCGTGCGCAGGAGCCTTTCCGGTCATGGGTCTCTTCCTGCGCATGCGCAGAAAAGCGTAGTGGCGGGAAGGCAACACGGGGCTCTGGCTCCCATGTTTAGTAAGGGCGGAAATGGCCCTCGGCTACTTGAATGGCTTGGTCTTTGTGGTCGCTACTGCTTGAGAGTAACTGACGAGGGCATCGGGCTCTGCTCGTTTTTACGCGTTACTTCGTCCTCTGTTATTAATGCAGAGAGAGAGAGAGAGAGAGAGAGAGAGAGAGAGAGAGAGAGAGAGATGCTTCTCCCCTTTCGTCGCTTTCCATACACGAGCGGCGACGCCTCTCGAGGACATTATTGCTCGAGTCGTGTGTACAATCTAGACGCGTGTCGGGACTCGCTGTTGCTCCTCGTGTGTTTAAAAGGAACGGAGGGTTGTGTGTGAACAGACCGCTATTCCTCTTGCCCCTGCTGGCGATCTGCCGAGTAAAGCGACGCCTGAACTGAGCGACGACAGCGGCGTTTTATTTATTTATTTATTATTGTATTTATACCCCGCTTATCTTTCGTGCGAAACTCTAAGCGGCTTACACGGGCGAACAAGCGCCAAAGAACACAAGCAATAATTATCAAGTATACAACAGAATAACTAAAACAATTAAAAACCCGGTGCATCCAAAAACCCGGCAGCGTAATAGCTATCAGCCAAGCACACACAAACATAAAGCACCTAACATGGTTGCTTGGGTATTAAAGATGGCGGGACCTAACAGAAAGGAAAAAAAAATTTCAAAAAAAGAAATTTCAGGGCTCGCCAAAGGCCTCTCGACGCGTGTCGGACTCGCTGTTGCTCCTCGTGTGCTTAAAAGGAACGGAGGGTTGTGTGTGAACTGACCGCTATTCCTCTTGCCCCTGCTGGCGATCTGCCGAGTAAAGCGACGCCTGAACTGAGCGACGACAGAGGCGTTTTCTTGCTGCTCGTCGTGTCCTAACGGCTCGCCTCTCACGGGACCGACGAGTTCCCATTGATTCCTTTCCCCCTCGGGCAAGGAACCGGAGCCTTTTTTTGGTGGCGTCGTTCTGATTCCGCTTCTCGTCGGTTGCAGCAAAAAACAAGGAACAGATTGTGATTTTGAGTCTGAGGGAGCCATTTTTACGCTCAGCGACTAGCGTCGCGCTCGTCTTCCCCTCTGGTGGCTGTTCCACAATAGCCTCTTAAGGGCCGTTAGGACGCAGGCTAGCATCTTATTCATTAGCTTTGGCAAGCTGAACAGTCTCAGAAGTGAACATTAATAACATTCCAGCCACTGTGTCTCTTACCTGCTGTTTTGGATGGCATTTTGCCCTTCCACACAGCCTTTGAGATGGTGTGTAATGGAAATTTAACATAGGGACTAAGTGCCTGGGTTAAAATAAGGTACAAAATTTCCCTTGTGACCGGTTTGTCAGCCTCCTTTAACAAAGGGGGCAGGGGAAGAACTAAGGGCCTTTTCACACGACCCCTAAGATCCGCTGGCCACATATTCGGACCAGAGATCTTGGGGGTTCGTTGCTCTTCCTGCCTCCCCACCCCTCCGCACTTCCTTGATCCTGTCTGCGTGAGGGGAGGGAGAAAAAAGGGGACAAAAGAATGCAGGCTCACCTCCGTTTGCCGGTCCAAGCCTCCCCCAGCCCCATCCTCGCCCTGATTCCTTCTCTTAAAGGGGTGGGAGGCAAAAAACAAACAAACAAACAGAAGCGAGGAGAGCCGGGCACTCACTCCTTTACATCCGGATCTGGAATTTTTCACCCTCCCAAGAGCAGGTACCTGAAAAGTGTGCTGGGACGCGTGGCCACACTTAATTTTCTGTAAACTCTGGAGCTGGTGGGGAAACAATTTTAAGCTCCGGAGCTGGGAGCCATTTGCGGCGGAGTTTAGGGGTCGTGTACAAATACCCTAAGTACTGTATATTTTGGTTCCTTAGTTTGGGATGGAAGAATACAGTCAAGAGACCTCTTATGAGAAAAGGCAATTTTAAGATTCCACCCCCCTTTCATCTTCATTTACTTGATATTTGAGCCCTCTTCCAGGTGGAGTATATTTCCTTTGTGTTGCCTCTGACTAGTTGCTGATAGTCACATCCCCCCCCCACACAACATCTCAAGGCTTATGTTGATACCACCCATGACAAAGCATGACAAAAAGCTTTGCTTCCCATGTGTCTTAAAACTACATCAGTATGTGTTTTTTGTTGATTTACTTTGTCGAGAGTGGAACTCAAGCACCAAGAGTTTATCTTTGGATATGTTCAGTTCTATGGTAATCTGCTGTAAAACAACTCCCCACAACCTCCAACAAAAATCAAGCAGTTACAAATGCTGTAAATCCTTACAGCAAGTACAGGTGGATGATGGAGCAGTACATCTCCAAGAGAAGAGAAACAACAGCAGAAGAATGGTTTCAAGTGAACAAATAAATAGATAAGAATTTATTGTGTTTCATGAACATGATGATACATACGAGGGGGTATCCAAAAGTTTTAATTATAATAAAGAAGTTATAGTGATATTTACATGAAACTTTTTGTGCATAATCAGTGTTATTGCCGTGCATACTTGTGCAAATATCAAATCTTTATCTAAAGTAGTTTTCTTTCCACAGGCTGTAGAAGACATCAGCCTGCATGTTGAACAAAATTGAAGCTCGAAGTGTCATAAAGTTCCTCCATTTGAAGGGCAATAACGCACACCAAATCCACAACAAAATGAAAGCTGTCTATGGGGATAAAAGCTCATCATGTGACATGGTTGTGAGGTGGAAGAGGAACTTTCATAGTGGCCACATGTCCCTGACAGATGAGCCACGAGCAGGTAGACCCTCAATCAAGGATGATCTTGCCATGGTGAAGAAAGTGGAGGCCGTTATCCTTGACGACAGAAGATCGACCATGGAAAGAGTGATGGCGGAGACTGGACTAAGTTACGGAACTGCGTGGAGGATTATTCATGAGGAACTGCACATGAATAAGGTGTCTGCACGCTGGGCACCTCGCTTGTTGACACCTCTTCAAAAGCAAACTCGCCATGACTTTTCCCAGCAGAATTTGACTCTGTTGGAGTGGAATGAAGACAGTTTTTTTGCTCGTCTCGTCACTATGGATGAGTGCTCAGTATACCTCTACAATCCAGAGACCACAGAAATCAGCGAGGAGTGGAAACATCCATTGCGAAGGTCCAGAAATCTGTCCGTTTTTGGGGATAGCCACGGGGTAATCTTAACCAATTACCTTCCGAAGGGCGAGACCCTCAACAACGATTACTACTTCAACCTTCTGGAGAAACTGCGTGATGCATTGAAACAAAAATGTCATGGCATGATCGGCAAAGAGATCCGTCTCCTGGCCGATAATGCACCTGTCCATACAGCCCAAGGATCCGTTGTCACCTCCCAGGCTATGCATTTTTGCAGCATTCACCTTATTCACCTAATCTTGCGCCAAGCGACTTCTTCCTCTTTCCCGGGGTGAAGAAACCACTTCATGGTCAGCGATTTGACGAACCATCCTCAAAATTAAGGAAATGCCACAAACAAACGGAAGAATATGCACGTTCTTCAGTATCGAGACATTTTACGGATTCGGAAGTGAGAAAAAGGAAATCGGATTCAGCAACACATGAGCAAAACCCTGATTCAGCTTTGTCAGATTCTGATTCGATTCCACTGACTGAAACAGAAGAAGAGGAAAATATCCAATTTATGACTTCTCCAGATTCAGACATTGATGAAGTGTCTCCTTCATCTTCAGAGAAAATGAGGAACTATTCAAATTTTGTAATAAGAATGGCAAAAACAGTAGAGCTTCCTGTACATCACCTGAAGCCGAAGTTTACAGATCATCTTTATGGAAAAGGATCCTTGGATGAGGTTTCTCCAGTACATCTAGGAGTGATTCCTTCTTTCATTCAAATGACAGAAGAGACCTTTAAAAAATTAGCTCCACAGAGGGTCTCTCGGAGGATAGAATCTATATACAGGGTGTTTGACAACAAAGCTCCCTTGCCATGTTAATCCTGAGCCTCGTGGCGCAGTGGTTAAATGCCTGTACTGCAGGTAAAACTGTGCTCACGACCTGGGGTTCAATCCCTGGTAGCAGGCTCAAGGTTCACTCAGCCTTCCATCCTTCCGAGGTCGGTAAAATGAGTACCCAGCTTGCTGGGGGGGGCAATGTGTAGCCTGCACACTGTAATTTAAAAATTGTAAACCGCCCAGAGACTACTTGTAGTGGTATGGGGCGGTATATAAGCAGAACACTTTGCTTTGCTTTGCTTTGCTTTGACTTACGTCAACCCTTTGCAGGGTTTTCCGAGTAGAGCAGCCATTCTCACCAGGAGCCATATGGACCCCTGGAGGCCCCTGGCACATTTGAAGGGGGCCACAGTTTGGAAACAAATTTCCACACAGTACCTTATAAGTTGTATGAGCTCCCTTATGAAGCTTATACAACTGTGATTCAGCCTGTATTTCTTTCATATAGCATTCATAACAGTGGTGTGTGGGGGGGAGGGGGACGGTTGAAAATGCCTGAGGTAAACAATACCCAGGAGTCGGTTACCATTCCCTTCTTCCACGGGCACCCTGAAACTGCAGCTTGTCCAAGGCCACACAGGCTGGCATTATTGACAAGGCCCACTGTGGGGAATTGAACTCCCAACCTCTGTCTCTGCAGTGAGATTCCTAAATAACTCTTAATAGATAATAAACAATAAGCCACTCAGTTAGCCAGCAGCAACACATTTTATTTGTTATTTGTTATTTGCTTTTTGTTGATATAGTGAAAAGGGTTCAGGTGTTAAAACTGCACAGAACAACAATGTCAAGGCAGTACAAAACTGCTATAAACTGAAAAAATCTTAAAGTGGAAAAAGAACCATAATACAGTATTTGCTGAAAGGAACAATTGGGCCAGCCCTCCCTCCTTCTCTGCTGCTGGCAACTGAAGCTACCTGGTAGCCAAACCAAGATGATAAAGAGTACTGTTCTCATCTTGACCTTTCCTTTGGCTGATGGCAGATGATGTTTTCTACGCTGGCACAACACCCACCATACATATATGGCAATGCTTATTTTGTCGATTCCATGCAAATGAGCCCTGATTGTCTCCCTCACTCTAGCCCTTCATTTCAAGGAAATTGTCCAGCCATCTGTTCAATTTTTAGATGACCTGGGTTGAAATCTTTTTCTTTCTCTTCTTCAGGCTTGCTGTTCAGTCATCTTTCCAAAGGAACAGCACTTCCCTTTGCAGTCGTTTCTACACGTTTCATTGTGCTTAATGATTCACTGGGCAGTTTTAAGTGCCTGACAATATGCCTAGGTTTAGGGGGTGTAGGTTGCTGTCTCCTAGGGGGAAGAACATGGATGAGCGGTGGCAGATGGAAGGATGGTCTTTGTGGTGGGGAAAAGATGTTTGCCCTATACGCTGGATGGTTAAAATATGAAGGTGACCAATAGGACTTTTCCAGATTTCCATAGGCTGGCAGAGGCAAGGTCTTCATAAAAGGAAGTCTAATCCCGGTTATGCTGTTCAATTGCTGTGCATTTTGTCTGTCAGCTAATGCTCGTACTGGTAAAACTGGATGATACAGACTTGCCTGTGGTATCACAAAGTCCTGGAAGAGAGAGTGCCAGAGGCCGCCACACAGGGGGCTCAATGTGACCTGAGGCCACAGGCTGGCAAGGCTGCGCAGAGCTTCGCAATTCCATGGGGATCCCGGAAAATCCTCCTCTGTGTGATACAGTTGTGAGAAATAAACGCAGAGACTGAGGTCTGGGTATTTCATCAAGAAGCGGTACATTTTACTAATGCACCCATGCTCTGCTTCGTTGCAAGGAGAATAATTTGAGTAAACAATAATGTATGCTGCATTCTCCCAATTGCTCAGCCTGGAGTCTAAGTAAGATCTCGTTTCAAATAACATTGACTCTGGGTGAATGTTGTATTCCGTGCAGTTTGTAGCACAACCTTTCTGAACGAGCTTCCCCGAGAAATCCCTCAGTTCATAAAAGAGCAGGTGCTTGTTTTGGGGAGAAGTGGGCCCATAGGGGAAGCCAAAAGCCTGATGAAATTCTAGGTAAGGGACTCGTGCTTCTTCACCGGTTCTTATGTGATAGGGACACTTGGGACAGTCTTGACTTGTTGTTAGCCAGTAATATGGCTTCACGATGGTACCTTTGTTTGCCAGGTATTCTTGGCAAAATGATGCTGTCCCTCCTTCCATGGTGTGTGGGATTCTTGTCCTATTACTTTCATAGTCCTAAAACACAAAAGGGAAATCTTGTTTTGAGATTGGTCTTCCACATACATTTGTGAATCTGGATGTTTCAGGCACAAAAGTCTGCTGGCATCCCATCTCTGGAATGCTAACAAGATTACAAGATTTTGTCTGGAATGATGTGTTTGTATAAAACATATACAGTAATTTGATTCTAATATGGCATCCTTGATCTTGATTTTTTACGGGGGTGGGGGGAGGTTACATCTAGCAAAGTGATTGATCAGATTTTCTCTTTTGACTCCAGGTAAGCTGCATTTATTATGTGGTGCAAGGCTGGATCAAGACCTTAGAGCAGAGATATCCAAACTTTTTGCAAGGAAGGCCAAATTTGTTGAGGTGAAAATGTGTGTGTGTGGGGGGGGCGACCATCCAGCTGCATTTGCCCCCCGGGCCGGAATCAGGCAAGCCTCTAGGACATGCAAGGAGGCGGGGAGGATGCTGCAGCAACAGAGCTGGGGGCGGGTAGGGTGGGAGGGTGGCTGGGGAGATGAATGGAGGCAGGGAGGGCAGGTAAACCCTAAATCTGCAAGCTGACGTCTCCATCCAGTATGGGGAATGTGTGACTGAGCCGGGGGAGAGAAGAGGCCGTGGGCCACTCAAAATCTGAAAACGGGCCGCATTTGGCCCCCGGGCCTGACTTTGGACATGCCTGCCTTAGAGGCTCTAAACACCAAGCAATGATGCTGATTGATCATTTCACTTTAAACATGAGCTTTCTCCCTAGGTGAGTCTTTATACTGCTTAGTTTTTACTGGTTCATACTCAGGGCCTTTTTACACAACCCCTAAGATCCGCTGGCCACTTAAATTCGGACCAGAGATCTTAGGGGTTCGTCGCTCTTCCTGTGTCCCCACCCCCTCCGCACTTCCTGGCTGCTGGCTGCGTGAGGGGAGGGAGAAAAAGAGAAAGAAAAGCATGCCGCTCACCTCGTTCTGCCTCTCGTCTCTGTAAAAGTAGCTCTTAAAGGGGCGGGAGCCAAAAAACAACAAACAGAAGCAAGGAGAGCCCCACACTCACTATCCTTACACTGGATCAAATAATTTTCACCTCCAAAGAGCAGGTACCTGAAAGCTGCACTGGGACGTGCTAAAGTGGGTGGGGTCGCACTTAATTTCCTGTTAACTCCGGAGCTGGTGGGTAAACATTTTTAAGCTCCGGAGCTGGGAGCCATTTGCCCCGGAGTTTAGGGGTCGTGTATAAACGCCCTCAGTTACTTTAGACAGGGAGGTGGTGTTTCCTGGCGCTTTAGGAGGGAGGGAGGGAGAGAGCCAAGGGTGAGAGATGGATGGATGTGGTTTGTAAAGAAGGGTGCACCATTTGTACCATGGTCCATGGTAAATCTAGCATTGAAAAAAACCTCTGCGGTGCCCCATTTTCTTGTTTATGCCCTAAGCTTCTGCTTCTTTTGCTTAACGGTTCATCCAGGGCTGGTGGTACATAACTTCTAAGGAAAAAAGAATATGAATGTTTAGTGTCATTTCCTCTGGCCTTGGGGAAATAAAAGCATCTTGTACAGTGATTCTAAATGGTCTAACACTAGCAAAAGAAAATAAATAAATAATATATTTGCCAATATATGAATGCACTTCAGCCTGAAAAAAAAAGAGATACTTTCTTTATGTGTCCTGACTTTTAAAATGTACTCATGTCAGTTCTCAGAACATATACTTTGGCCCTTCAACTTTCTCCTTCTCTTGCAATCCTAGCCATGAAATAACCAAACAAACAAACAAACAAACAAACAAAAACACACCATCTAATAGAAGTATGGCTTGCTTCCTAGACCTGAGGTTAGATATGCTTTGGGTTGCAGAAAAATAGGCACAGACTATTACAGTATAATCTTAAGGCGGCATAGAGCTCTGCTTACCATCCGTGAGTCATCTGACCAGAATGCCATTCACAAACAGCTGACAGGCCACAGAAGTTGCTGAGCTGTTTACTATTTTCCGTTGTAATTTTTTAAAAATAATGTCTTCCAGGAATGTTTAATTTTAAATGAAAAATGGTTAATCTTCTCCCTCTTTAACTTCTTTTGAGTAAATTTGCTTTTTGTCTGATCATGCATACACTTGTGCAGGGAACCTGCAGCTAAGAAACATTGTTGTTTTGACAATTTCAAGTGCTAGGATACCCAGATATAAACAGAAGACTTGCCCTTGTTTGTAGTTTGAAAGGCTGCTCAGACGTATTTTGAAAGGCTGTTCTTGTGCCTACTAAGAGTTTGATTGGCCTTGTAATTTATCTATACAGTGAGACCAATATATGGGATAGTTTTTCAGAGCAATTGTGTACACAAACACATGTACACACGTGTACATGCATACACAGAGAGAGAGAGATTCTATTGTAAAGGGCTCATGTTCTAAACGCTGAGTCTACAATCGCATCAAGAATACAATATAATACAATAATGCCTTGCTATAATCTGTTCTGGAAACATGGTTGTAAACCAAAACACTAATATATCAAAGCAAATTTCCCCAAAAGAAATAACGGAAACTCAGATTATTCATTCTGGGGTCCCCTAGACCACATACTGTACACACAAAATGCCAAGATTCACAAAAGAAGTTGGCTAGAAGTCCACATCCACACCATGGTTTATGTCCCTGGGTGTGAAATCTGCTCTGCTTGGGACTAACAACTGGATTTTACTCTGTATTTATATGTGACAATAATAAATTGCAATTTGTAGCCCTATACACACTTGACTTGCTGTCTCATGACTAGAAATGATTGGGGGGGGGGAAGAATGTTGTAAACAAATTAAATAAAAATATAAATATAAAGAAAACTAAAACCCTAACCCACACATTCTTGGCTGGTGCAAAGGGGATCTCTGTTTCTCTCTCCTCCCTCTGCTTTGGAGGCTGCCTGAGACAGAATGTTCCAGACAATCTCCCACAATCCAGCAAGGGGGGGAGGGTTAGGGTTAGGGTTAGTTGATTCTGGGACCTGCTCCAGGGCTTGTACATCAAGACATTGCTTGCTAATCAAGACAAAATTTAGAAAAAAATTGAAGAAATATTTGTCTTGCGAAACGTTTTTAAACCAAGTTGCTCGTCGTAAACCAAGGTATTACTGTACAATACAATACAATAAAAACAACATACAATGGTTTATAAAATAAGAAACACTGAAGAGAGTTGATACAGCAAGGAGATGTGACTGGATTGCAGGACTCTAAAAAGTTCATCCTCATATCACAAATCAGGGGGCTGAGGCTGAACCAGAGAATGGGAATACCTGAAGGCACTCTTATGATTTATGAATGAATTAAGAAAAGGTGAAATTCAGGTTGAGGATTTCTTAAATCACTATGCTATTCAGAATAACCTTGTGTTTGCATGGTTAGAATTTACATCTCCCTAATGAGAAATTAATAATTCTGGTGGGAAAATGAATCTTTAGACACCATTAAAAAGATGATAAAAGGACAAGGCTACTGTTAGAAATAATAAGCTAAGCATTTATTCAAGTTTAATGTTTGAAAAACATATTTGTGTAGAGATTGAGGAAAATAGATTCCCCTCCCCACAAAATAGTCAAACTCTTAAAGCAGAGTTATTCTAATTAAAGATGGGCACAAAAAGCTATAATAGCATTTCATTTTGCCTTTCATTTTGTTCAGTTCAGTTTTGTTTGAAACAATTTTTTTAAAAAAATAATTTTGTTTTTCATTTTGTTTCATTTCATTTTTAGTGTACCTCTCTCTCTCTGTGTGTGTGGTGCTTGTGCAACTGGATTGGGCAAAGGAAAAGTTAGGATTCTTAAACATGTTTTAAAAATGTTTAAACATGTTTTTAAAATGTTTTTAAAAACCCTCCATTCCCCCACCTGATGGGGTGGCGGAAAAGGAGGGGATTTAAAACAATTTTTTTTTTGCTGCCCCAAGCCTGATTGGCACTTGGGATGGCAAAAAAAAAAAAAAGATTAAAATGCATTCCAATGGGAAAATGAAAAACAGAACGGAACGGAATGAAAATTTCCGTTTCATTTTGTTTCCTGTTTCTTTGAGGGGGTGGTTCGTTATTTGTTTTGTTACGTAATGAAACGAACAATGAATAATGAAACAAATAAAACATTCATTTTGTACCCATCTTGATTTCTAATATCAAGAGGAAGAGATTCAGTAGAATGTCTGCAAAAGTGACCACATGATGGCAGCATAATAATAATAAAAACATGTTCTATGTATAGTACATTGATGCTAAGATCTGTATTTGTTCACATTACTCAGATTTTTCCACACCAGATTCAAGGTGCTAGTATTAGTATATAAAGTCCTTAACAGTTTAGGGCCCCAGTATTTCATGGAGCATCTCTCTCTCTCTCTCTCTCTCTCTCTCTCTCTCTCTCTCTCTCTCTCTCTCTCTCTCTCTCTCTCTCTCTCTCTCAGAACATCAGTTCCTGCCACCAGTTCTTCACAGACCATGTTGCTCCAAGTTGCCATGCCTGGGGCCCAGATGTTCCTCCTCCAGCACATCAAATATGTTTTATTTTTAAATTACTGGTAATTCCTTTTTGGCTAAGAAGCCTCTATTCTCTTGGGGTGTGGGAGGAAATTTTAGCATGTTCTAAGTACCACCAGCAGTCATTCTCCCCATTAAAACAAACCTGATGGCCACTTAAGGGAACAAGGAGGGTATGTTTTAAAAAACAGGTTTTTTTTTTGTAAAAAAATAAATTGGGTGTCACGGGCTATGGGAACAGGTGCAGCTGTTCATGTATCAGGGGTGGGCATGTGCAGCCCCCAAACCTCTGGTGGCTGCCCACCTTGACTGGATGGATTAAGCAGTCTGATCTGTTATATAAGGGGATGCCACTGTCCCCATGTCACTCAAATTCAAAAGACTAGAGATGGGCATTTTGTACGAAGCATGAAGCACAGGACCACAACCCCAACCTCTATGTCCCAGGCCAGCTGATCCACTGAACTGTCTTCTGCATACCACTGGTGCCCTGCTTCAGGGACGCTCCAATCCGGGCAGGAGCCCAGCTAGCCCTACCTGACTTCCCTAGGGAGCTGGTAAAAAAAGAGAGAGCGGTCTCCTGTATCTCCATCACATACAGTTTATGAGTATGGAGAATTGCATCTTTATATTATAATAATGAATAAATCTAGGGCTCCAAAGCCCGCCGCCCACTACTGGGCTCAACTGGAGACACAAGTGTTGTGGGGCTATCGGGGGGGGGGGACATATATTGTTGGCTCCACCAAGCTATCTGAAGGAATGTGTAGTCCGACACAAGCCTCCCTAGCTCTGAAACCTGCAGGAGGCACCTTTCTGTCAGTTCCCCATTCTCACTACTATACTCCCAGATTGCATAACAAGAGGCAAAGACATTTTTATTCAGGCACTCTGAACTGACTGGCTGGTGTGAGAAAGTGGTTTTTAATGAAATGATGAAGGATTGTTGGCCCATGATCTCCAACCTAGGCTCAGTTTACATACTTTTCTTTTCTTCTTGCATATTCTTTGTAGCTCTAATGTTACCCTTTTTAATGGTAACATTTTCTAAGATCCCTCTTCAAATTCCCTGTTCTTAACTTGAATAGGTTTTAAATGTTCTGGACTGTATATTGACCCTCATTATTATAAGCCACATTGGATCCTTTTCCAAGGAGAAAGGTGGGGTAAAATATTCAAAATAAATAAATAAATAAATAAATAAAAATATTTCCTTTGATTCCACAAGATTGAAAGCATCTGTGTCAGTTATTATTTCTTAAGGAACTACATTTAGGGATCCTGGAGAATGAAGCTTACACCAGAAGAAATCAGCCTTGTACTCAGTGGTCTTCTAATCTGTCTGTTACATAAGAACATAAGAACAGCCATGCTGGATCAGGCCAAAGGCCATCTAGACCAGCTTCTTATATCTCACAGTGGCCCCACCAAATGCGTCTGGGAGCACACGAGACTAGATATCTGTCTCCTGATACCACTCCCCTGCATCTGGCCTTTGAAGTACCCAGGTTTTAAACCTGGAGATTACACATCTCCACCATGGTTTGTAACCTGTGATCGACTTTTACTCCTGGAATATGTCCAATCCCCTTTTGAAGGCATCCAGGCCAGATGCCATCACCACATCCTGTGGCAGGGAGTTCCACAGACTAAAAACACGCTGGGTAAAAAAATATTTTCTTTTGTCTGTTCTCACTCTCTCATCCCTCAATTTGAGTGTACTTCCCCTAGTTCCGGTATTTTGTGAGAGGAAGAAGAGCGTCCCTCTATCCACTTTACTCATGCCCTGCATAATTTTGTACGCCTCAGTCATATCCCCCCTCAGGCACCTTTTTTCCAGACTAAAGAGCCCCAAATGCTGTAGCCTTTCCTCATAAGAGAGGTCCTCCAGCCCAGTAATCATTTTAGTCACTCTTTTCTGCACCTTTTCCAGTTCCACTATGTCTTTTTTGAGATGCAGTGACCAGAATTGTACACAATACTCCAGGTGCGGCCTTACTATCATTTTGTATAATGGCGTTATAATGTTGGCTGTTTTATTTTCAATCCCCTTTTTGATAATCCTAGCATGGAATTGGCCTTCTTCACCACTGCCACACACTGGGTAGACACCTTCATTGAGCTGTCCACCAGCACACCAAGATCTCTTTCCCGATCCGTCATGGATCACTCAGAGCCCATGAGTTGATAAAGTTTTGATTTTTTCCCCCAATATGCATTACTTTAAATTTCCCTACATTGAAACACATTTGCCAAATTGCAATCCATTCTCCCAGTTTGGAGAGATCCTTCTGGAGCTCTTCACAATCTTCTCTGTTTTTTACCACATGGAAAAGTTTCGTGTCATCTACAAACTTGGCCACCTCCCTGCTTATCCCTGTCTCCAAGTCATTTATGAACAGATTGAAAAGCACTGGTCCCAGAACAGATCCCTGGGGCATACCACTTTTCACCTCTGTCCATTGTGACCTCTGTCCATTGCAGAAAATTTCCCATTGACCTGCTTGAGGTGGGTGAAAATCCTACTCTTTGTTTCCTGGCTCTCAACCAGTTCTCCAGGTTGCATTTTTCCTCTCTTTCTCTGGTGGGGAGGAAGGAAGAGCAATGAACCCCTAAGATCTTTGGTCCGAATATAAGGGGCCTGGATCTTAGGGGCCCTGGATCTCAACCAGTTCTCATTGCATAGGAGGACCTCCTCTTATGCCCTGACTTTGCAATTTTCTCAGGACCCTTGGTGAGGGACTGTGTCAAAAGCCTTCCTGAAAATCAAGACAGACAATATCCACCGGTTCACCCAAATTCGCATGCCTGTTGACCTTTTCAAAGAATTCTAAAAGGTTTGTCAGGCAAGACTTACACTTACAGAAGCCATGCTGATTTTCCCTCAGCAAGGTTTGTTTTTCTATGTCAGGCCTGCCCAACAGGTAGACCGCAGGCTACTGGTAGCCCGTGAAGGCTTCAAAAGTAGCCCGCCGACCATCAATTAAAAAAGTGAGGGGATAAGTTCTCCACCACTCCCTCGAACATCCCAAGGACCACCAATGCCCCAGCAAAGTTCTGGGTCTGCCAGCCCACTGTCTAAGCCGAGTGGAGCAGTTCAAGGGCTATGGCACATTGAAATCTGTTCCTTCCAGAACAGAGTACAGTGACCCCCCGCCATTTCGCGGTTCCGGTATTGTGGTCCCACTACATCGCGGGACCGCAGTACCGGAACTGTGGGGGTGGGGGTGGGGCGGCTGGGTTGCTCAGTGCGGCCCTCCCATGCACCTCCTTGGAGCTGCGTGGGTGGTGGTAGTGGGGAGAGATCCGGTTGCTCCACGCGGCCTTCCCACGCACCCCGGAGAAGCCACGGGGCCACATGGGTGGGCGGCAGCGGCGGCGGGAGGTAAGATCCCCTTGCTGCCACCGGCGCACCGCACAATCGCCCCCCGCCCCCGCCCCCGCCCCCGTCCTGCCCCCATCCCCACCCGCTTCTGCATATCGCGGATTTTCGTGCATCGCAGGTGGAGTGGGTCCCTAACCCCCGCGATTGACGGGGGGGTTACTGTAATTGGTTTACAACGCATTCCTATGGGAAACCACTGCTCTACTTACAAAAGTTTTTACTTATGAGCATGTGCTTGGAACAGATACAATTCATAAGTAGAGGTTTTAGTGTAGTAGCCCTCAGGCACTTTGGGACGGAAAAATTAAACCTTGGCCTGTTCAAAGTTGAACAGCCCTGTTCTATGTGTTCTAGGATTTTTTCTCTTGGATTAGACTTTCCATCATCTTCCCTGGAACAGATATAAGGCTAACCAACCTGTAGTTTCCTGGGTCCCTCCTCCTTCCTTTTTAAAAAATTGGTGTGACATCTGCTATCCTCCAGTCCTCCGGCACTGTGGCCATTTTAAGAGACAAGTTGCATATTACCATTAAGAGATCCACAATTTCATTTCTCAGTTCCTTTATAACCCTTGGGTAGATGCCATCTGGGCCAGGTGACTGACTTGTTGATCATCAATTTATCAATCAAACCTAAAACATCCTCTTTTTAAACCTGTATTTTATTTAATTCTTTAGTCAAGACGGGCCATTCAGGCAGCAGAATTTGCCCAAGGTCTTCTGTCGTGAAGACAGATGTAAATAAGTCATTTAATTTATCTGCAATTTCCAAGTCCTCCTTTACCTCCCCCTTTCCTCCCTCATCATCCAGAGGACTAGCTGGTTCTCTGGCAGGTTTTCTATTTCTAACATATTTACAGAAGCTTTTATTATTTTCCTTTATATTGCTAGCCATACGTTCCTCAAAGTCTTTCTTTGCCTCTCTTATCATCTTCTTACATTTCTTTTGCCAGAGTTTGTGTTTCTTTTTATTTTCTTCATTTGGGGAGGATTTCTATTTACGGAAAGACCTCTCCTTGCAATTTAGAGCCTCTCTAATAATTGAATCACCTAGTACAAGGAGCCTCTCTCCTGCAGCCTGTTCACCTACATCACTGGTTCTCAATCTGTGGGTCAACAGATGTTCCTGGACTGCAACTCCCAGAAATCCTGGCCAGCTCAGCTAGTGATGAAGACTTCTGGGAGTTGCAGTCCAGGGATATCTGGGGGCCCATAGGCTGAGAGCCACTGATCGACATGCACCTCATCAACTACTGTATATTAAGGGAGAGGTCTTCAGTTTGTTCCTGTGGTTTGTCTTCCTGTATCTCAGCAAGTGTGATGAGGGAGAGATCCTCAGGTGGAACCAGTTGTTCCTCTGTGCATTACTCATGAGATGTGATGAGGTAAAGAGACTCAAATTTCAGACTCTCGGAGTGATCCCTTGCCCTTCTACTTCTTTGAGTCACATTCCTCCATGCACCTACCTCCTGAGTTAGTGAAATGACTTCTTCCTCAGAACTGTGCCCCGTCCCTTTTTTCTCCAAGATAGTCTGCTCCATTCTGTCCAAGAACAGCACAAGCTCCTTGATTTGTTCCTGGTTAGATATGTGGGCCTCTAGCTGCTGGACTTTCTCTTCTAGTAGTGCAACCAGCCTGCATTTGCTGCAAGTGTAGTTCTCCGTGTGCTTTGGCAAGGTCACAAACATGGCACAAGTGTTGCAGGGTAACTACAGCTGTTCTTTCATGCATATTTACAAGGCTGATTGTACAACAGTATACTGTACTATGTTATTGTTGGAATGATTGGCAGTTCAGTACATGATATGCAATGCCCTACTTTCCAGCCAAATGTAATAACTTTGTTCTTGAAACAATAAAGAATTGTGAACTGTGCGACGTGGAGCTCTTTACTCTTACCATAATCACAATCTTACAACTTCAGAGCTGGAAGGGACCCTATGATTTATCTAGTCTAGCTTCTGAGAAGGAAGCACAGTGGGAATTGAATGCTGAACCTCAGTATCCACAGCCAGAGACCTGGACTACTGAGCTATCTAACAGTCCTTAATTTTTGAACATGTGGGACATATAAAAGCAAAATAAATAAATAAATAAAATTTGGAGTGGATAGGTCAGGCATAGGAGTAGGTACAGCCCTCCACTTGACATAAGTAGGGAGATATACTCTTCCACCTCTGGGTTAAAACATGGGTTCATTGATATAGGAGAAGGCAGTTATTTGTGTGGGAACCTTTCTTGGAAGGATGTGTTTCAGAGGGGCTTCAGTGAGGCGTACACGCTCCTGGTAGCCAACGTTGCCTATCTGAAAGGGAAGGGACCTTTTGCTTTGAGGCAGGAACAAAGGGCTAAAAAGCACCTGTCTCCAAGCTCCTGTTTTCATAAGCTCTCCAATCTCTTGCTTGTAAACATAGATAAGATAATAAAAGGAAGCCTTCTGAGATGAATGCAGCAGGGTTTTTTTGCCTGCCTGACTGCTCAGCTGGCTGAGAAAAGGCATTTGCCTGTTTCTGCCTGCTTTATCTGGAAGCCAAGGTCAGCTTAGCTTCAAAACCTCTCCAGCGAATTCCCAACACATTTGGGGTTTTGTATACAAGTTGTTCTTCTCATGTATGATCAAGTGTCCTCCAAAATGCCCTATTATCAACAGACCTGCTCATCTCTTGAAGTTCAAGACATTGATCTCCTTTATGGATTTAGTTCACCTCATATTTGTTCTTCCTCTTTTCCTGCTGTGTTCAACTTTTCCTAGCATAGTTGTCTTTTCTAATGAGACTTGGCTTCTCATGATGATTCAAAAGTATGATAGCCCAGAATTGTCATTTTTGCTGCTAGAGTGAATATTTGAGCCTGATTCCATTTTCTCTACATTTGTATAATAAGATCCAAATTAATTCACATTCCACTATTATGCCAAACACAGTTTAATTCCTGCTAGGAATTCTCATATGAGGCAGGATTCCACTTGCAGTGTGTGGTGATTGTTTATTTATTTTATTTATTGTTGTATTTATATCCCGCTTATCTTCTAAACAGAAATACTTGTACTTGCTAAATATAAGGATACATCTGTTGAACAGCATACAGATCTGGAGATGCAAAGGTGTCTTCTGAGTAGTAAGTCCTTCTCAGCCCAAGGGTTTTAAAAGGCGGGAAAGCTTGGATGGTTTCTAGAGCATCACCACGATTTCTGGTTGTAGGGAAATGTTTTAATCCTTTGGAGTGATGTTTTCTGCCAGCATGGCATTATAGGGATACTGAATGTTTGTTGTTTCCTCCTGGAGAGCCTCTAAGTCAAACTTTGACCCTCCAGATGTTTTGGACCACAATTCCCACAGTCCTTTGCCAATAGAAATACAGGCTTGGAATTCTGGGAGTTGTGGTCCAAAACATCAGGAGGGCCAATATTTGGACATGCCTGCTCTAAGCTGTTTGCCTGATTTTCTCACAAGGGTCTTGTTCTTCTTTGATCCGCAGAATTTCTCAAGTTCTTCAATGCTATATCCTTGCTTGCTGCCTCTGAACCTAGTACCTCTTGCTAGGCTCTTTCTTTGTGTCTTCCAATGCACATACATGAAGAATGGTTTTTTGTTGCTTTCAGTGTCTCTAGCTAGCTTCAGATCCTTCTCCACTTTTGCTTTCCTAATGCCATCCCTACAATTCCTTGCTCTCTGTCTGAAGTCCTCCTTGGTGGCCTGACCTTCTTTTTACTTCCATGCATGTCCCCACCCCCACCCCAGGTCCTTTCTGAGCCTTTTGTGAAGCCACTCTCAACTTTTTTTGTTTGCTGTCTCCCACCTTTTTGTTGTTGGAATAATTTGTACTTGTGCCTTAGAATGTCCTTTTTAAAGACACTTACACCCTTTTTGGAATCTTTTAAGGCAGAACTCGGACTACTACAGCAGTTGTGCTATCTGGGGGGATTCTGGATGTTGCAGTTCCAAACAAAGGATCTTTTGTAAGCTCTGTAATGTCCAAAATACATCCAGTTTTGGTCAAGATTTAGAAGCACAAGGATCATCACCTCCCCCATTTGGATACAGGCTGTCCATACCTCTTTTTTTTTCTTTTCTTAAACGAGCCAGGTGACATGCCTGATCTGAGACAGAGAAGTACCATAGGGAGCATCTCCCATTGGGGCCCCACTCTTATGTTAACGAGTGCCAAAATACCCAAATCAGTGAATGGGAATTTTTGGCAATGGAATTTGCAGGTGTGTGTAGGAAGCCCTGCTTGACAGTACAATTTATTTATTTATTTATTTATTTTTCACACTTATATACCGCACCTATTTCCCACAAAGGGGACTCAGGGCGGTTAGAGGTAGAGTGGGTTAAATGGCTCCTATTCCTCACCCTTGGGCCATGATCTGGGTTAGATCCCTACATTTACAAACTTCATCAAACTATTAAATTCACATGTAGCTTGTTTGTTAATAGCTGACTACTAGACTACAAGGTTCAACATGGGGAGAAAGAAGGGAGAGCCTTGGCTAAATGTAGAGATCAAAGGGTATACTTTCCAAAAACTGGCTGTAGAAGGTCAGCCTTCTGACTGGAGCAGAAGAGTTGATGAGAGTTTGTTATTTAAAATGCATACTCCCCAGTGTACTTACCCACCCACTGACCCACCCACACCATATTTGCTCTTTGTTTTTGTTATCCTAGAACACACAACTATTGAAGATAAAAAGGCTGTTCTCGAAGAAAACATTTTGTTTTAGCCTGACTGCTGTATGGGGACTCCTTACAGCTGTTTTCTTTCTACTAGAACTTCTTCTTCTTCTTCTTCTTCTTCTTCTTCTTCTTCTTCTTCTTCTTCTTCTTCTTCTTCTTCTTCTTCTTCTCCTCCTCCTCCTCCTCCTCCTCCTCCTCCTCCTCCCTAGCAGTAAACATAATTTCCCTAGAAAGAGTCTCTATGTCTACAGCAATGTGAATGGTGTCTGGTTTCTAGTTTTTCATTTGAGTCCCAGTAACAATTGGTTTAATATAGAGGGGAAATAACATGAAGCCTCGTGTCCTCTTGGGGAAAAAAAGAATCTGTCATAGAAAGCCATAGCTGGAATATTCTTTCCTTCTCAAACTCTTGCTTTATAGTATTTAATTACAAAAGCAGAAGGGGTCTGCATATGTGTGCACATAACTGCGGGGTGTGCAAAGCAGATTTTCCTCTAAATTTTATTTTTAGTGGAGACATGAGTTGGAAAGGGATCACACAGTTTTGCAAACAGTTTTGGAGCACCTGGTGGAATAAAGCAATAAGCAAGATTCCTTCTCTAAAAAAATTGCCAAACATACCTTTAATTTTAGACATCAGGCCAAGGTATACTTGACTCTAGCT